>BQNB010044816.1:0-28124 GCA_026074375.1 Tanacetum coccineum | reverse complement strand
GCCTATTACTTAACAAGACTAATTATGACTAATAAGACCGATAACATTTTTGTTCGACTTATATAAAATTAAGGCTAACATTATCATTAAGGTTTCTCATGACATATTCCTCTCTATCTTTGATTACTTATGTGATTCTCTACATTTGCTCTGAGCCTTTTATCTTGGTTCTCTTATATGATCTGTTATTATGTTCTATTTGAACCCTGCTATGCTACCTTTGATATTTGAACATTTGACATTGAACCTTTGCTATGATCCCTTTGAAATGAACTTTGATATGACTTTGCTTTGAACCCTTCAGTTTGAGAACCAAGCCACTATTTGTTTCCTAGCCATGAAGGTAACATGGCCGTGTCATTGATGCACCTTTGGCATGACTCATGTGTGAGTGAGTGATTTCTCATACCATCCCCCATTTGATATTATATGCGCATTATGAAGATTATTATTTGTTTAAGGGGCGTATGGATGCATCCTAGATTTGTTTTGTATTCGATGGATTATGACATTATGATATTTGTATATTTGGTGACTGATGTTTGGGTGCATTCCACGTCTTTCACAANCTTCTAAATCTTGTAACTTCAAAACAATTTTACGGATTTGAGAAAGAAGATCCTCATGCTCACATTCGTTGGTTTAACAAGATTACTTCCACGATTAAGTATAAAGATGTGCCTAATTCGTCGATTAAGCTTATGCTTTTTCCATTTTCTATCGAGGGGGCAGCCCGGATTTGGCTCGAAAAAGAACCCCCTCGTTCTATTCTTACTTGGGAAGACCTTGTTTCCAAGTTCATTAACCAATTTTTTCCTCCTTCCAAAACTACAAATCTCCGAAATGAAATCACAAATTTTCAACAAAAGTTTGAGGAAACGTTTAGTGAGGCATGAGATCGTTTCAAGGATCTTCTTCGTGCATGCCCACATCACGGTTTTATGGAATTACATCAACTTGATACTTTCTGCAATGCTTTAAACCCAACCGATCAAGATTCTTTGAATGTCACCACTGGTGGTAATCTTTTGACTAAAACTCCTCGAGATGCTTTGACATTTATCGAGAATAAGTCAAAATTTCGCACTTCACGAAACAAATCGGTTGGTTCCAAAGTGAGTGAAAATACTTCTTCTTCTACCACGGCATGTCCATCGGAGATGGCCGCTCTTACTGATGCCGTTAATGCTATGCTTTGTCATGTTAAGACTTCACCTCCAGAGACCGTTAAAGCAATTTCTAAAAGTTGTGTGACTTGTGGTAGACCGCATCCCTACTATGAGTGTCTTGCCGTCGATGGCAACACTTTCAATGCTTCTGCAGCCACAGCAACCTATAATCAAAATCAAGCATATCGTCCTCAAGGAGACCCGAATTATCATGCTAGCAATCAAATAGGACCACCTAGTTTTCCTCCCGTGCAAAATAATCAAAACCGTTTCAATCAAAACCATGGGTACAATCAGAACCGAGGAAATAATTTCAATCAAGGTAACCAGAATTATCAAGCTCCGCCTCAAGTTAGACCTTCAAACAATCTCTCGAACTACATAAAGACAAATGATGTTAATATAAGAGTAATGCAAAATCAAATAAGCAATATGAGGACGGAATTAAATAAAGAGATAGATACTACATTGAGTAGGCAGAACAATGCGTTCAAGAATGAGTTAAGGAATGAGTTAATGAATGATATTAAGAACATGATGAGCAGTTTTTTTCAAATGAATACCGCTTCTTCTTCGGGATCGGGTTCACTTCCTAGCAACATCATTGCTAACCCGAGAGGTGACTTAAAAGCAATCACCACCCGAAGTGGTATTTTTTATGATGGACCTCCAATTCCACCTCCTTTCTCTCCTCTTCCTAAGGTGGTGGAATAGGAACCCGAGATGACAAAGGATACGGTGCAACTGAGTACCAAAAACATCCAACCTCCGGTAGTCCAAACTCAAGCTCCAATTAATGAGCCCGTTGTTTCTCCTAAGCCTAAACCGTCTATACCTTATCCTTCAAGAACTAAAAAATAGAAGCTCTGTGAAAAAGATGATAATCTAGCTTTGAAATTTGTTGAAATCTTTCGGGAATTGCATTTCGAGCTCAGTTTCACGGATGCTCTTCTACATATGCCAAAATTTGCTTCAATGTTTAAAAGTATCCTTAATAACAAATAAAATTTGTTTGACTTAGCTAAAACACCGTTGAATGAGAATTGTTCGGCGGTTATCCTAAAAAATTTGCCCGAAAAACTTAAAGACCCCGGCAAGTTTCTTATTCCATGTGATTTTTTGGAGATAGTTGAATGCTTAGCCTTGGCCGATCTTGGTGCAAGCATCAACTTGATGCCTCTTTCCATATGGAAGAAGCTCTCACTCCCCAAACTTACTCCTACTCGAATGATTCTTGAACTTGCAGACCGATCGACTACTAGTCCATCCGGTATTACCGATCGACTACTAGTTCCATTTTCTGGCCGACTTCGTAGTCGTTGATTATGTTGTCGATCCTCGGGTTCCCTTAATTCTCGGGAGACCCTTTTTGAGGACGGCACGTGCTTTGATTGATGTTTACGGTGAAGAATTAACTCTCCGAGTTGATGATGAAGCCATAACCTTTAAAGTTGGTCAAACTTCGAGATACTCCTACAATGATGCTGAATCGGTTAATCGAATCGATGTCATCGACGTTTCATGTGAGGAGTATGCTCAAGAAGTGCTCGGATTTTCGGATAGTTCTACGAGTGGCAATCCCACTCCGTCTTTAGATCCTATCCTTTCTACTTCTTTCCCCTCTCTCACTCCTTTTGAGGGAGGTGACTTCATTTTGGAAGAAATCGAAGCTTGTCTTACAAATGATTCAATTCCACCGGGAATTGATGATGCCGACTTTGATCCGGAGGGAGACCTTCTTCTACTCGAGAAGTTATTAAATGATGATCCATCATCTCCTCTCCCTCCGAAAGAACTTCATTTTGAGGAAATTAAAACGATTAAATCTTCTATTGATGATCCTCCGGAGCTTGAGCTCAAGGATTTACCGTCTCATCTTGAATATGCATTTTTGGAGGGTACCGATAAACTACCCGTCATAATTGCTAAAAACTTAAAAGAAGATGAGAAGGTCTGACTTCTAAAGGTTTTAAAGTCACACAAGCGTGCCATCGCTTGGAAAATCTCCGATATTAAGGGCATTGACCCTCAATTTTGTACTCACAAAATATTAATGGAGGATGACTCTAAACCGGAAATTCAACATCAAAGACGGGTGAACCCAAAAATTCATAAGGTTATCAAAAAGGAAGTTATCAAACTCCTTGATGCCGGATTGATTTATCCTATCTCCGATAGCCCGTGGGTGAGCCCCGTTCATTGTGTGCCTAAAAAGGGTGGTATGACCGTAATTGAAAATGAAGATAATGAGTTGATACCTACTCGATTAGTTATGGGATGGCGTGTATGCATTGACTACCGAAAGTTAAATGATGCCACTCGTAAAGATCATTTCCCGTTACCGTTTATGGACCAAATGCTTGAGAGACTCGCGGGAAACGAATACTATTGTTTTCTAGATGGTTTCTCAGGATACTTTCAAATTCCTATTGACCCGCAAGACCAAGAGAAGACCACCTTTACTTTCCCTTATGGGATGTTTGCCTACCGATGTATGCCTTTCGGCTTATGTAATGCTTTGGGCACGTTCCAAAGGTGCATGATGGCCATTTTTAACTACATGATTGAGGAAACAATGGAGGTCTTTATGGACGATTTCTCGGTCTTTGGGGATTCTTTCTCTTCATGCCTCTCCTATTTAGACAAAATGCTCAAACGGTGCGAAGACACTAATTTAGTTCTAAATTGGGAGAAATGCCATTTTATGGTAAAAGAAGGCATTGTTCTAGGACATAAGATTTCAAAGTCCGGGATTGAGGTCGACAAAGCTAAAGTTGATGTTATAGCTAAACTCCCTCATCCGACTTCCGTTAAAGGCATTCAAAGTTTTTTAGGTCACGCCGGGTTCTATCGTTGATTTATTCAAGATTTTTCTAAAATAGCCCGGCCGATGACCCATCTTCTTGAAAAAGATACCCATTTCATCTTCTTGAAAGAATGTATTGAATCATTTAATATACTTAAGAAGAAGTTAATCGAAGCTCCGATTTTAGTTGCCCCCGATTGGGACCTACCATTCGAAGTTATGTGTGATGCTAGTGGTTACGCGGAAGGTGCGTCTAGGGCAACGTAAGACCAAACATTTCAGCCTAGTTCACTACTAGTAGACAAGACAGATGCTCAAGCACATTACACCACTACGGAGAAAGAATTATTAGCCATGGTGTATTCTTTCGAGAAATTTTGGCCTTATTTAGTCTTGTCGAAGACCATAGTGTATACGGACCACTCGGCTCTCAAATATCTTCTTGCCAAGCAAGATGCTAAGCCGAGATTGCTCTGGTGGATTCTCCTACTCCAAGAATTTGATGTCATTATTCGTGATAAAAAAGGAGCAGAGAATCTCGCGGCCGACCACTTATCAAGACTTAAAAATCCCCACCAAGATGTTCTCGAGAACAAGGAAATTATCAAAACATTTCCTCTCGAGACTCTTGGTATGGTTACATTTCGTGGTGATTCTAGTACCCCATGGTTTGCCGACATTGCAAATTACCATGCGGGGAATTTTATTGTGAAAGGGATGTCGTCCCAACAAAAGAAAATTTTCTTCAAAGATGTGAAGCATTATTTTTTGGACGACCCCTACTTGTTTCGAGTTTGTGTGGATCAAATGATTAGGCGATGTGTTTTCGGCCAAGAAGCCGTTGATATCCTCATGGCTTGCCATAATGGACCCACCGGGGGAACATCAAGGTGGCCAACACACCCCTACAAAAGTCTTTGAATTCCGGAATTTATTGCCTACCTATTAACAGAGATGCCCATAGACTTGGTCCACTGGTGTGACACTTTGTCAACGATCAAAGGAAAATCTCGCAACGTGATGAAATGCCTCAAAATGCAATTCAAGTGTGCGAGATCTTTGACGTGTGGGGCATCGATTTCATGGACCGTCCCGTCTGCACGAGGAACAAGTACATCACGGTGGGCCAATTGAAACTTGTCAAAATGGGTTGAAGCAAAAGCGCTCCCCACTAACGATGCCCGAGTTGTGGTGAAATTCTTGAAATATCTCTTCGCCTGATTTGGAACTCCTCGTGCTATCATTAGTGATTGCGGTACCTATTTTTGCAATGACCAATTTGCAAAGGTCATGCTTAAATATGGGGTGACACACCAACTTTATACCGTGTATCATCCACAAACGAGTGGACAAGTGGAGGTTTTAAATCGTGGTTTGAAACGAATTTTAGAAAGACTGAAGGTGTAAACCGTGCTCAATGTCCGTAAGATTTAGATGATGCATTATGGGTCCCGTCCGTACCGCATTCAAGACACCCTCGGGTGCACTCCTTATAAGCAGTATACAAAAAGGCATGTCATCTTCCTATCGAGCTTAAACACAAGGCATATTGGGCCTTAAAACATTGTAATTTTGACCTTAAGACCACGGGTGATCACCAAAAAGTTCAAATTGAAATGATTAAAAGAACTTCGTGACAAGCTACAGAACTCTTTAACTGCAAAAGAAACGAAGAAGATTCATGACTCCAAGATTAAGAACCGTGTTTTCAACGTTGGTGATCGAGTTCTTCTCTTCAATTCTCGATTATAGATCTTCTCGGGCAAGCTCAAAACCCGTTGGACCGGTGGTTTGTAGAAAAACAAATTTAATATACTTATAGTATTAATCCCGTAAGAATTCTTTCCAAAATACTTCTCAAACAAGAGAAATATAAGGTAAAAATCTCACTAAAGAAAACACAATTTGTATATTTTTATCCGGGAAGTACTTTTCCTCGGGTCGTGTCCCAACGAAATCGTGAATTGAGAATTTGGAATAATTCGGATTCGAGTTTAGAATGATAAAGGATTTTTGAACTTTTGATTATTCTACAAATATAATAGCACAAACTAAAAACAATGAAATAGCACGAAATTTAAATGCACAAAACGTAAAAATGCGAGCTAAAACTGAAATTTAAAATCTAAGGCACGAATTTTAACAAATTTTATACCTAAAAATCACAAATTTAAAATGAAAATTTTAGGAAAAAGAATTGAAATTTTTTAACTATTTTTCTATTTTTTAGGATTTTTCTAAGTAAAAGAAATTAACTAAAATCTATTTTAATTCCTAGAAAATACAAATCAAATGAGAAAAATATAGAAAAATGGTTTTAAGATGCTAAAATGGTGCAGAAATACAATGGCACAAAAAGCCCCAAATTTTATAAGCTAATTGAACACTAATTTGAACAATTAAAACTAAAACCTAATTTTATAAAACTAAATTCTAAAAATATTAAAACTATTTTATTTATTTAAGAAAGACAGGGCAGGAAATGTAAAAATGGAAAGAACAGGGCAAGCGGGCAAACTTTAGTGAATTTACACTTTAGTAGAAAACGGGTGGCCCCTTATCTTTAGAGACAATACAAAACAGACCCTACGCTTATGGCTTAATTTTGGCTTATTAAAAATTGAGATTTAGCAAAAACTTAAAACTACAAACTTACTAAAGAGCTTGTTCTAAACAACTTTAATGAAAGCAATATGAACTTTTAACAACATAATAAACTGGAAAATAAGCAAATTCAAATCTGTTACAGAAAGTAAGCTTTTCCCTAACTTTTTAGACTTTGGCTTATAACTAGCTTATTACTAGATGAAATTTGAAACTAAAAGATGCTACTTGTAGAATAAGATGTGTACTAAAGGTAGCTAAACAAAAATTGGCTAAGAATTAACAGATTTAGCAAGTAAATTTAACCTAAAAAGTGCTAGTTTGGCTTAGAACTGTTTTTTGAGCTTTTTCAAATAAGCTAAATGGCTTATTTCTAAACCTTATAAGCTGAAATTTTGTGAATAAGCTATGCTACTTGCTTTGAATTAACCTAGGTAAAAAGTTTTCCAAAATTACAACTAGATATGAGAATTCAAAATGAGATAAGCTAAATTCAAAATACTGCTGAACTACTTTTGACAGGGAATTTAAGCTAGAATTAGAGCTTAATAATGGAATTTTAAAAGCTTATCTAAAGGGGGGGGGGGGGGGGGGGGGGGGGAAAAGGAAAAAAAAAAAAAAGAAAAAGCAACTAGAGATCTACAAAAATGCTTAATATCTAATTCTAATTTCTATTTATAAATGCTAGAAGGCTACTAAAAAATGACTGAGCAACAACAGTTAAAACTGTTGTTGCTGGTGCAAATGACCAAACAGGCAAAAGCAGGCTAAGTTTCTAGAGTGCTAACTCTTTAAACCTACTCAATCCTTTTATCTAAACCTGCCTTGTACAATGATGAATATTAGAAAGCTATAAATTGCTTCAAGACTACTGCTGGTGCTAAGTTAATGCTGCTAGTACAAAAGTTATAATTGCTCAAAGATTAAGACTGCTGAAAGAGTTTCTACAATCAGAAGAGAATGGATAAAGACAAAAGAAAAGATAAAGATTGATTGGAGATAAAGATTACTTACGTGATAAATAGAATAGATCATAGAGAATATTCTAAGTTTTAGGAATATATTGTAAATCGACTAGGACTCCTTGGTGTATAAAAGGAGGTCCTAGGGCATAGAGTTATATATATGTATCAAATCAAAATGAGTCATTCATAGAGTTATCATAGCTTCAAGGTTTTGTAACCCTAATACTATGAGAGTATTCGTATTATTTGTAATAATAATATTGGAGCTTTTATTGTTTGTTGAATTGTGTGTTTAAAGAATTGTGTTCATAGAGTTACTGTTTCATTAAGAATTCTTCTTATTGATTAAAGATTAGATTCCGTATAATCTTTAATATATTCAACAAAGTTTCTACTATAGTTGTGTTAGATTTATCTAGCATAACAAAACCTTAACAAGCATAAGGAATTAAAGATCTATTGAAGTGGGGTCAACATACTCTTTAAATAGTAAAGCCTTTAGAGTATTTAATTGTAGAACAAGGATAGTGGAAGAAAACTTGCATATTATGTTCAGCGAGAGTACACCTAATGCTGTAGGTAGTGACCAGATTGGCTATTTGATATTGATGCACTAACAAGAATAATGAATTATGAGCAAATTGTTGTAGGTACACAGTCTAATGGTTTTGTAGGTACAGAAGCAAGTGATAATGCAGGTCAAGCTAGAAAGGAGACAAAACTTGTTAAATATTACATTTTGCTACCATTATGGACTGCTGATCTACCATATTCCTAAGATCTAAAGAGTTCTCATGATGATGGATCTAAACCTTCAAGTGATGATGGAAAGAAGGTTGATGAAGATACAAGAAAAGATAGTGAATGTAATGATCAAGAGAAGGAAGATAATGTTAACAACACTAACAATGTTAATGTTGCTAGCACAAATGAAGTTAACGATGTTGGTGGAAAACAAGCATTGAACTTCTAGTTGATCCAAATATGCCTGCTTTGGAAGATTATAGCATATTTGACTTCACAAGAGATGATGAAGATGATGGTGTAGTGGCTGACATGAACAATTTGGATACTACAATCCAAGTCAATCCTAATCTAACTACAAGAATTCATAAAGATCATCCTCTTGATCAAGTGATTGGAGATTTGCAATCACCTACACAAACTAGAAAGATGTCTAAGAATTTGAATGAACATGGGTTTGTTAGTACTATTCAACAAAGAACAAACCATAAAGACCTTCAAAACTGCTTGTTTGCTTGCTTTTTATCACAGGAAGAACCCAAAAAGGTAATTCATGCATTGAAGGATCCAAGCTAGATAAAGGTTATGCAGGAAGAGCTTCTACAATTCAAGTTACAAGAAGTTTGGACTTTAGTGGATTTACCAAATAGAAAAATGGCTATAGGCTCTAAATGGGTTTTCAGGAATAAAAAGGATGAAAGGGGAATAGTGATAAGAAATAAAGCAAGATTAGTTGCTCAAGGGTACACACAAGAAGAAGGGATTCACTATGATGAAGTATTTTCCCCTGTTGCAAATATTGAAGCAATTAGGCTATTTTTAGCTTATGCTTCATTTAAAGATTTTGTGGTGTATCAAATGGATGTAAAAAGTGCTTTTCTCTATGGGAAGATTGAAGAAGAGGTGTATGTATGTCAACCACCAAGATTTAAAGATCCAAACTTTCCTGTTAAAGTATACAAGGTTGAAAAAGCATTGTATGGACTACATCAAGCTCCTAAAGCTTGGTATGAAACCTTGTCAACATATCTGTTGGACAATGGGTTTCAAAGAGGGAAAATTGACAAGACCTTATTCATCAAAAGGCACAAAGGTGATATTTTGCTGGTTCAAGTTTATGTGGATGATATCATCTTTGGTTCAACAAAGAAGGAGCTATGCAATGCATTTGAGAAGTTGATGCATGAGAAATTTTAGATGAGTTCTATGGGAGAACTTACATTCTTCTTGGGATTACAAGTACAGCAGAAGAAGGATGGCATATTTATTAGTCAAGATAAATATGTTGTTGAAATTTTAAAGAAATTTAGGTTTACAAAAGTCAAGACTGCAAGCACACCAATGGAAACTCAAAAGCCTTTGCTCAAGGATGAAGATGGTGAAGAAGTGGATGTTCATATGTATAGGTCAATGATTGGTTCATTGATGTATCTTACATCTTCAAGACCTGACATCATGTTTGCAGTGTGTGCCTGTGCTAGATACCAAGTCAATCCAAAGGTTTCACATCTTCATGCTGTGAAAAGGATTTTTAGGTACTTAAAAGGTCAACCAAAATTGGGCCTTTGGTATCCAAAAGATTCTCCTTTTGATTTGGTAGCATACACTGATAGTGATTATGCTGGAGCAAGCTTGGATAGGAAGTCTACAACAGGAGGTTGTCAATTCCTTGGATGTAGATTAATATCATGGCAGTGCAAGAAACAGACAGTGGTTGCAAATTCCACAACAGAAGCTGAGTATGTGGCTGCTTCAAGTTGTTGTGGACAAGTGCTTTGGATTCAGAATCAACTACTTGATTATGGGTACAATTTTATGCATACCAAGATCTTTATTGACAATAACAGTACTATTTGCATAATTAAAAATCCTATTTTTCATTATAGCTTTTGTATTTATTTTTTTCGAATGCTTCAGTGGCACCGAAAAATAATGCTTTTAGCATTAAGAAATGCTTCATTGGCATTCTTTTATAAGTGATATTTTTGATGAATAGAAAAAATTTCACTTTAGGGGAAATCAACTTATAAATCTGAAAACCAAAAATCTTACTTACAAATTAAATGATTTATTTTCAAAAATGTAAGACTTTTTTAAAGACTTGGTTGACTTCAGGTTTAAATTAAAAAGAGCACGTATTGATTAGGTGTATTAAGAGCTTGTGGGAGTAAAAAGACACAAATTTTTCATATAAGCTTTGGTTTTCACAAATAAACCTTGTTAAGCATACTACACTTATATTTAACTACATCCAATCTTGTTCTTCACATTTTAAATCCAAAGCAATAGGATTTGTGGAAAGCTTGGCCCTACAAAAGGTAGGTTAAAGAACTAGCTAGGGGCCTTTTCACCCGGTTCAAGTTCAAACTTAACTCCTATTTTTCACAAGGATTAACCAATAAAGTGGTTGTTTTTTCCCACAAACTAAGCTTCTTTTAAGCTTTTCGTTAAGCAAAAATTTAAAATTTTTCCACTTTTTTCCATTAAGATAATTCTAAAAGGTTTCAAACAATGGTCCTGCGTGGAAGTGCTAAGTCAATATCGAAAGATATCATTCCCAAACTAAATTGAAACTTTGTCCTCAAAGTTTGAAAAATTAAGGGGTCAAATGGAATCGTTAACAAAAATTTTAAGGACATGCATATCAGAATAGATGTTAGTTCGATAAAGACAAGGATAAGAGATTTCCCATTTTATGAAGAGAAGATTGGAGATCATCAATGGAAATTGTGGGCATTGCTTTGTCCTTCCACAATTTTGAACCATGAATCTTCCAAAATCCGGATAAACACTACGACAAAAAATCCACAAAACAACAAACAAGAACAGACAAAAGAACAAGCTTCCTCCTCATCTTTTACTTTGTTATCTTCAAAAAACGAAAAACGGCTTAGTTTTTGTTAACCAAGTACAAGCTATACTTGACCCCGAATTGATTTGTCCTTGGGGAAGCAAAGAGAAAAATAAAAAGAAGATAAAAAGGATAAGCATGGGGTGCCTCCCACGAAGCGCTTGTTTATTATAGAGTCCCCTTCGCTTGACTCTTTCCCCAAACTAGATTATTATGGTGGGTAATAGTGAGGGTGAAGAAATTCCAAAAGGTGGAAACTCTCAAACTAAGTCATAATTATTGATGGTTTTGTTACACCTAATAATTTTTGGTTTTTTTGTGAATGTGATGACTGTGCTGTTTTTTTGTAAGTTATAACCGTAGCATTTTTGATTCGGGTTTATAGAACGTTTTAGAAAAGATTTTCAAGAGAGAAAATGTGAACCCGGACAATGCTTTGGTAACATGAAAGTCCATTAAGGGTGGGTGGAGTGGGTCAAAAACATCAAGAGTCAAAAGAGCTTTAGATGGTGCTAACTCTTTTGAACTCTTGTCCTTAAAAGTATCCTTTTCAAAAGATTTCTCATGAAATGTTATCCCCGGGTCAAATATCTTTCCCTGAACGTTCATGGGGAATATCATATCCACGAGATTAAAATCCTCATAAAACACATACATTTTCCGACATAAGAGGTAGTCTCAAAATGGTTAAATGTTTCAATGTCGGGATGAAAAACTTGTAACTCTTTCTTTTTCTTAGGTTCATCTTTTGTTTCAAAATCCTCTTTAGTCTTTCTTTCCAAAAATTCAACCTTTTTATCATTCATTTCAAAGAAATTCTCATTTTCAAGTAATTTTTCCAAGAAAATTATATCACCATCCTCATCATTAAATTCATCATTTAAATCCATGGCGGTTTATAGGACTCATGTCATGTTTTAAAAAACTGTCTATTTCTTCCTCAATAATCATTTCACTTTCTTCAAAAGGAATGAAAGAAGTAGGAAAATCACACTCTTTTCCAATTTTGGACTCTCTTGGGATTGGAATGAGATCTTCTTTGTCTAATTCTTTGTTTGGAATAAAGTTAAGATCCTCATCCCCCATTTTGAAAGAGTCCTCAAGATTATTGTTTGGAAAGATGTGTGAAATTGCGCCTATGGAAGCAACTTTAGGTGAATGAATAAACTCTTCCTTGGTTAATGATTCTAAACTTATCTAAAAAACAAGCTTTTCTTCTAGCAGCTGGGTCAGATATTCCCTTACTTCTTTCCTTTTTTTAATATTTCTTCCCAAAAGAGATTCAAACTCTTCAACAATAGTAGATGTGGGAGAAGAAGACTCATCATTCTCAGGTTCACAAACATCTTTGAACCGGTCATCATAAATGTCCATCATGTGGATTGACTCTTTGTCTTGACTACCATCCGGTTTAAAAACTATCTTTCCTAACCATCCTTTATCACTATTCTCTTCCCATGTGGCTATCAATTAAAACCGTGCGGTCCTTAAGAAAGGCCTACCAAGTATCAAAGGTACTCGGTAATTACACTCAAAGTCTACTACAACAAAATCGGCCAGGAAAGTAAATCTTCCCACCGGGACCATGTCATCTCTAAGCAACCCTTCCTTTAGGAACACAAAGGAGAGCATTCGCTTGTTCTAAGGTCATCCGGGTAGATTGCATTGACGGGAAGGCCTTAACTTTGTGTATACGGAGAATGGATAAGGTTGATACAGCTCCTAAGTCGGCTAGGGGACTTGGCATATTTAAGCTCACTAAAATTACACGGGATGAGAATCTGTCAGGGATCCTCAAGCACCTTTTAGGGAAGCTTTTTGGAATGAGCGCGTAAGCACTTACTCACTCACGGTTATTAGACAATCTTCGTTTAACTTTTCTTTGGTTTGACAATAGCTTTTTAAATCTTTTTGATACTTAGGCATTAAGATCAAAGCATACGCCAAAGTATTATCACATGAATCTTTTTGACAACATTTCCAAAACTTTGGATTTGCACTTTATCATTTTCACCTTTCTTTTTAATTAACTTACCCTAGAAGGTATGGAAGATTGGTCTCTTTAGAAGGTTCTTTTGATGGTGGAGATTATCAACTTGAGCAGAGAAGAAGGCTAAGGAGAAATTGGACTGCTATAAACCGGTTATCCGGATATGAGATTTGTTGATATCCGGAAGGTTGGTTGTCTTTGGTGCTAGGTTAGAACCTTATCTTGGTCACGCAGTTCTTCTCATTCAAAAGGTTCACTTCTCTTCATATAGAGGAGGAGGGAATTGGTGGCCACCGGTGGTATGAAATCGCTTCGAGTGTAATGTCATCTAGCTTCACACCTTGGGATTTGTGATGGTTTTATAGTAATGTTCTGACTTGATTGCATTGCTATTTACCTTTGCTTTTGAACATGTTGAGCATCATATTCTGAAAATTCCTTTGCTCATTTTGAAAATCTTGTTGTTCCTTTTTGAACTCATTCAAATTCTTTTGCAAATTATTCATTAGTCGCTTCATTCGCTTTTGTTTGTAGGCATATACCTTGATTTGTATAGATTACCCGGTGCTTGTGTAATAGGAGGCTTGATAAAGCTTGAAGCTTTGCTGTGTTTAAGCAGACCCACCGTCCGCTCCATGGTTTAACTTGATTGGTTTGGTTTAATTTCTTTTAACCCTCGCCTGTACCATTGGTTCAAATTGTATCCTTGGTTAGTCTAGAAGCTTGTGGCTTGGGTTGAGTAAAGCTGGTGGTTTATTTGGTTTGTAATGTTGGTGAGCACGGTACCGGGAATTTCCCTTTTGAACAAATTACCAACCGAAGCGGTTTGTTGAAAATGGTTGGAATTTATAATGATATAAAGGCGGGTACTCATAACCTCCTCTAGTCATTGGGCAAAACATTTCTTCGCCTATCGGATTATACCACAAGTGGTACACCTTTCTCACCGCTCTTAATCAGAGCGGGTGGTGAGGTAGGCACAAGTGCTTTCATCACATTTTGCCAATCCTAGTCATTTCATTCCTAAAAGTCAAAGTCACTTTTCCTTTAATGCCGCTGCCTTTTGTTGAAACTCATAAAGTTAGATTGATGAGAAGTAGAAGAAGGTGGAGGAGCATCGTACTCACTCGCATCATGGCGTTCCATAGTGTGAACATCTAAATTTTGGCCATATTCTATATGTTTTGTAGTCAAGTCTTCGGTTGGACTTTTGTGAGAAAATTTCCACCGGCAGCGGAAGTAAAGAGCAATCTTGATCATTATAGCACAAAGAAATTATAGAATGTATCTTATTGGTGCATGAGTGAAAACCATGGTGAGGGACACTTCCTTAGAAAGTTCCTTCGAAACGCCCAAGCTTCGGAGAAAGATTCTTGAGCAATTTGACGAAAATTCGTAATTTCGTTCCGAAGATTGGTGGTCTTAGAAGGTGGAAAGAAAAAGTTGATGAACTTAGAAACTAAGTCATCCCATGTAAGAATAGAATTCGGGGGTTCTTTGTCGAGCCACGTTTTGGCAACCCCGTCAAGAGAAAATGGGAAAGCAGTAAGAAGTTTGATGGTGGTGTTAGGTACATCCGGGTACCTTTGGTTGTTCGTTATGCTCTCAAAATGACGAATGTGAGCATGAGGCTCCTCATCATTACCTCCTCGAAAAATTCGGTTTTGAACCAAATTAATGAGAGAGGATTTAAGTTCAAAATTTTGAGCATTAATGAGTGGTACAACTATAGCACTTTCAAACCCCCCGGTGGGAGCTTGAAGTTGCTCGGCCATAGGTCGATCACCATCGGCCATGGGAATCAGATCCAAATGAGAGGGATTGCCTTCTTGACGGTAATTGTCGGATTCGTCGGACAATTACGTCTTCTTGAAAATGTGTTTTCCAAGGAGGATCGAAAGTGCGCATGCACTAGAAGAAGGTGAATTGAGTTTTAGAAGAATTATTTTTGGAAAAAATTTACAATTTTTAGTATTTATTAAAAAGGGTAAAGGGGAAAGGGAATATAGAAAAATATTTTTGGTATTCGTTTATTAAAAGCTTCACGATAGTCTCCAAGGTTTTACGCACAAGTGAGCGGAAATTGCGTAGCGAAGCCGCAATGACTACTTAGGTGTAGCTATCCCTTTTCCTTATACTCACCTTTATAGTTGTAAACTTAAAGGTTCGTCGTACCTCGCAAGTTCTTCTCGATGTTGTTTGTGGGTTTTTTTTGGCATTGTTTAAGAATGGAATAGCTAGTTATCCAAATTTGTTTATTATTTTTTTTGTACTAATCGGAGAATCGATTATGAACTTTTTTTATTTTTATACAAAAAAATAGCAGTTAACTTCCAAAGGAAGGGTCTTCAAAAACTCTCGAACTTCAACGATTATCTCAAAATCGTTCACGGAGATCCCGGCAACGGCGCCAATATTTGGCTTGGTAGCAGAGTAAATCATTTTATATACGTATGTATTAATCCCCGTGAAAAATTTCTTTCCAAGAATATTCTCAAACCAAGAGAAAGATAAAGGTAAAAATCTCATAAGAAAACACATATATGTAGATTTTTATACAGGTCTGTATTGTAATACTGGGTCGTGTCCATCGAAATCGATGAATTTGAGTATTTGGAATAATTCGGATTCGTGTTAAGATTGTTAAAGGATTTGTGAAATCTTTTGATTATACTACAACATGTAATAGCACGGAATTTAAAGACAATTAACTAGCTTGAAATTTAAATGCACGAAAAGTAAAAACGCGAGCTAAAAATGAAATTTAAAATCTAAGGCACGAATTTTAGCAAACTTTATACCTAAAAATCACAAATTTAAAAAGAAAAATTTAGGAAGAAGAATTGAAATTTTTTAACTATTTTTTGAATTTTTTTTTATGAATTTTCAAAGATTAATGAATTAATCAAAAATAAACTTTTTCTGAAGAATTATCACTAAAATTTTACTTTTATTTTTTAAAAATACTAGATTTAAAAAGAAAATTTTCACAATAAGAATCAAAATTTTTCAACTATCTTTCTATTTTTTATGATTTTTCTAAGAAAAAGTAATAAACTAAAATCTATTTAAATTCCTAGAAAATACAAATCAAACAAGAAAAATAAGGAAAAATGGTTTTTAAAAACTACAAAGGTGCAGAAATTTATTGGCACAAAAAGCCCCAATTTTTATAGACTAAATGTACCCTAATTTTATCAATTAAAACTTAAAACCTAATTTTATAAAACTAAAATAAAAAATATTAAATCTATTTTATATTTCCTAAAAAAGACAGGGTAGAAAGTGCTAAAAAGGAAAGTAAAGGGTAGGCGGGCAAACTATTGCAAATTTACACTTCAGTGTAAACGGATAACCTTCAACTATTGCAAAAGTACAAATCAAACCCTACGATCTAGCTTATTTTTGGCTTATTGAAAAAGTGAGTTTCAGCAAAAACTCAAAACTACAAACTTGTTAAAGAGCTTATCCTAAACAACTTTAATGAAAGCACTTTTATTTGGTATTTGTACTAGATAGCTAGGAAAATTAGCTTTATATTCTGATAACAGAAAATAAGGTTTAGCAACTTATTAGGAATTTGGGCTATATAACTTGCTTATTAATAGATGGAAAATGAAAAACAAAGAAACTATGTAAAGCTTAAGATGTGTGTTAATGTTTTGAAAAGAGTAGCTGGTGTTACAAGAGTAGCCAAGAAATGTGATCTTAAAAAGTGCAAATTTGAGTTTAATGTATTTTTAAGCAAATAATATTAAGTAATAAGCTGAAAACTAAATTTTTAAGAAATTTGAATCTGTTGAATATAGCTGTCCCTTAAGGATATAAAAACTAACCTAGATAAAAGGTTTTCCAAATTTCAAACTAGGAAAATTTAGAAATCAATAAGAAAATAAAGGCAAACACTTATAAATGTTCAGCAACATTGATTGTTGCTGCTGATGCTATTGACTAATGATGCTCAATGCAGGTTATCTTCTTCTTCAACAACGATCACAAGTTAATAAATGTCTCTCAACACTATTTGGGACTATAATGTGATCTCTAGTATGCTTATGAATCTCTAAAATCTAAAATTACTCCAACTAAAAATTTTGCGGCCTGGTGCTAGGAAGAAGAAACCTTGATCTCACTTCTTTGTAATTCTATTATCTAACTTTTAAAAAAGAAAAAATCTATTTAAAACTGAGACAAATGACTTACTCAACTTTATAAAAGATTTTGACAAAATGATGTTGACTTTAAGAGTCAAACACAGCTTGAACAAACCTCTATTTTAACAAAGCTAGTCAAAAATCTAAGAGGTTATTAAATTCTATTAAAAGATAGATAGCTTAAAATTTTACTTCTACTTCTACTATAAATAAACTTTCTAGAGCTTTTTAACTTTAAAACTAACAGCTTATTAGTGATAAATAAGCATAGTTAATCTTCTAGCTTATACAAAATACTTTGACAGAATTGCATGAATGGAAAGCTAAAATGATTATATCACTAAAACAGCTTAAAGCTAAAACATCTAAAGCTAATAAACGTAAATGTAACAGGATTAAACATGAGAATTCATTAGATTAAAGCAATTTGAATTTAAGCTATTGAGATTTGCTAAAATGAAAATATAGAAAGTAAAACCTGAGTTGTCGTCTCAGCACTAAGGCCACTCTATTGAGTGGTGGCTTATAAACATAAACCTGAGCTTTAAAAGCTCAAAAAGCTTTTGTTTTAAAAAGCTTATTATCATTGTTGCTTCAAAAATGAACTCAATGCCATCAATTATCATGTTTTTGATGTAAGTTGATCCAAATGAGTAAATGAAATGATTGAAAACAAAATTTTATAAATTGAGGGCTTATGGAACAAGGAATTAAACTCAAATGGCTATATTGAGAGACTTATTGAATGAAAACGCTTAATATTGAAATCAAAGACAAAGAAGCTTTGAAACTGACTGTATTATCAAATTGATTACGTACAAGCTTAAAGTTACAAAAGTACAATGTGTTAAAAGCTGGATTGAGAAACAGACAAGAGACAAATGCTAATCAAACTCGGAGGAAATTACAAACTGAAAATTAAAAAACACCACAACAAACAACCAAAATAAATGAACTCTAGAATGTTCTATTTTAGAGAATTGAAGAGGAGATGTGAGGATTCTGATTCGTCTATTCATCTCAGCCTGTAGCGATCATTTTTTGAATAATTTTAGCCGTTTGATGATAGTTGATGATGGTGTCTCAGAACCATTTTAAGTGATGCCCTATGTGGGTTATATTGATGTGGGAAAAGGGAAATTTACAAGTTAAGTGGTGTAGAGGAGCTGCGGGTAAGGGATATTTGTGAAGTTGGGTGTGTTAAGGTTTTGACGGGAAAAAATATTTCTAAGGTTGTTAGAGGGAATGTTCTTTATATCGGATTATAGTTTGAATGTTTGAACTTTGAATTGCACAATTGTCTTTGTGGTATCTTTATTCCTTTTTTGCTCGTAACAAAAAAGTTTCCACCCTTTTACGACCTTTTTCCCTATTGTACTTCAAATACATTTCAAATAAGCCTATTTTTTTAAACATTGAAAACTTGTCAAATTTGGTCGTGGACTTATATTTTGGGTCATAATTCCTTGCATCAAAATGATTCGGCCTGATTTTTGGCTTCAAAATCTTCACCATTGACTAGTCTTTTCCGTTTCTTGTCGGGTTTTTGTCTGATTTTGCTTTTCTTTTTGTCCTTTTTATCTTTTCTGCACAATGACACAAAAGCACACATTTTTTCTATCTTTTGGCATTTCTGGCTTTTATTTGGCAAAATCCCAGGTAGCTTTTTTAGATAACATTAAGAATTTTAGTATACACGGTTGAAAAAGCATTGCATGGACTACATCAAGCTCCTAAAGCTTGGTATGAAACCTTGTCAACATATATGTTGGACAATGGGTTTCAAAGAGGGAAAATGTCAACGACTTATTCATCAAAAGGAACAAAGTTGATATTTTGCTAGGTCCAAGTTTATGTGTGATGATATCATCTTTGGTTCAACAAAGAAGGAGCTATACAATGCATTTAAGAAGTTGATGCATGAGAAATTTTAGATGAGTTCTATGCGGAGCATTACATTATTTGGGAAATTACAAGTACTATCAGGAGAAGGACGGCATATTTATTAGTCAAGATAAATTGTTGTTGAAATTTTAAAGAAATTTGGTTAAAAGTCTAGACTGCAAGCACACCAAATGCAAACTCAAAAAAGCTTTGCATAAGGGATGAAGATGGTGAGAAGTGGATGGTTCATATGTTAATTAGGTCAATGATTGGTTCCTTTGATGTATCTTACAATCTTTCAAGATTCTGACATTTGTTTGCAGTGGGTGCGCTTTTTGTGTAGTTACCAAAGTCAATCGCTAAAGGTTTCACATTTTCATGTTGTGAAAAGGATTTTTAGGTACTTAAAAGGTCAACCAAAATTAGGCCTTTGGTATCCAAAAGGAATTCCTTTTGTTTTGGTAGCATACGCGCTGATAGGATTTTTGCTAGAGCAAAAGCATTTATGGATAGGAAGTCTACACATAGGAGGTTTGTCAATTCCGTAGATGTAGAATAATGTATCTGCAGTGAAAGAAACTGACATATGGTTGTAAATTCAATAACAGAAGCTGGAGTATGTGGATGCTACAAGTTGTTGTGGAGACATAGTGCTTTGGATTCAGAAATCAACTACTTGATTCGGTAAATTTTATTGCATACCAAGATCTTTATATGACAATAACAGTACTGTTTGTATTAATTTAAAAAATCCTGTTTTTCAAATAAAAACAATGAATATAGAGATCAAACAATAGTTTTATTAGAGAGTTTTCATTGAAAAGAAATTTATTTAAATGGTCAAAATCCATACTAAAAAGAATGTTGTAGATTTTCTTACAAAAGCTTTTGATGTAAGTAGATTTCAATATTTGATTGTTAGTATTAGAATGATGAATCTTTAAAGTCTTTTATCTCTTTATGTTTTTGTAAAGTTTTGTGTGAATTAGTAACTGTTATGTTATTTTTTCCATGTCATTAAAAGTTCTGCTATTAAATTTAATTAGTATGTGGATATACTTAATACTACTGAGTTACTACTGTTAGTTATACTTAATACTACTAGGTATATTTAATTGTAAAAATTGCTATGCTTGTGTTTTCTTGGTTTTTGGACTAATATTTAGCAGGAAAAGCAAAGAAAAGTGTTAAATTGATGATAGAAAAGCTATTTGCAATGGAATTGGAGTTAATGTTGGTGACTCAAAGTTATCCCCCCTGCTAGGAATAAATGCTACTGCTGGTTCTGAGTTAAATGTTGCTAGGCATAATTATATGTTGGTTCTAAGTTATGTTGCTAGGATTATTTACTACTACTGCGGTTACTATCTGGGTGAAAGTTAATGCTGTTGAGGGTATTTTCATAAATACTTCGATTAAGGGTTTCAATCAGTCATTTAATCGATTTCATACTTTTGTAAAATCTCTAATCACAAACCCTAACTTAATTTTATCATCCATCATCAAAACTTAACACAAATGACGACCCTAAATTTTGCAAATACTCATAACATGGTCGCATTTTTGTCTAAACCCGCAGAAAGTGATGGGTTTGAACAAATTGTGGATTTTTTGAATGCACAACTTATAAGATATGCATTAACGGTTAATCCCACTATATATATCTCTTGCATTGAACAATTCTGGTCTACTGGCATGGTCAAAACTATCAATGGGGAAGTACAGTTGCATGCCCTAGTAGATGGCAAGAAAATAATTATCTCTAAAGCATCTATGAGAAGAGATTTTAAACTAGAAGATGAGGAAGGTATTGATTTTTTACCAAACTCTACCATTTTTAAACAACTTACATTGATAGGGTATGAGAAAATTTCACAGAAGCTCGCTTTTTATAAGCCATTCTTCTCTCCACAATGGAAATTTCTGATTCATACTATTCTACAATATCTAAGTCCAAAGACTACTGCATGGAATGAGTTTAGTAGCACTATATCATCTGCTATTATTGGCTCAAGCACTTAAAGCATTAAAAACTTCAAAACCCAAGGTGAAAGGGATTGTTT
Source organism: Tanacetum coccineum (assembly GCA_026074375.1). Lineage (NCBI taxonomy): Eukaryota > Viridiplantae > Streptophyta > Magnoliopsida > Asterales > Asteraceae > Tanacetum > Tanacetum coccineum. The sequence continues at coordinate 6,894 of BQNB010044816.1, read as the reverse complement.
TTCAATAGCCAGGTGAATCTACAACAAAAAAATCTACAACAATTTCTTCACAACAATCACAGGAAAAGGGTAAAGGAATAATGATAGAAGAACCTGTGAAGCCTATAAAGAAGAAAGATCTAATCAGGCTTGATGAAAAATTTGCTTTAAAGTTACAAGCTAAATTTGATGAAGAAGAAAGACTTGCAAGAGAGAAAGCTAAAAAAGAAAAAGAAGACAATATTGCTTTGATTGAAGAATGGGATGATATTCAAGCAAAGATTGATGTTGATTATCAATTGGCTGAAAGATTGCAAGCACAAGAACAAGAAGAGTTGTCTGTTGAAGAAAAGGCAAAATTATTTCAACAACTCTTGGAACAAAGAAGAAAGCACTTTGCTGCTAAAAGATCAGAAGAGAAAAGAAACAAACCACCAACACAAGCTCAACAGAGAAAGATAATGTGTACTTACCTAAAGAACATGGAAGGTTACAAGCTCAAAGATTTGAAGTCAAAAGGGTTTGATTCTATTCAAGAGATGTTTGACAGAGCATTCAAAAGGGTAAATACATTTGAAGACTTTAGAACAGAGTTGGTGGAAGGAAAAGAAAAGAGAGCAGGAGAAGAGCTGATACAAGAGAGTTTAAAGAAGCAAAAGGTGGATGATGACAAAGAAACAACAAAGCTTAAACAGTGTATGGAAATCATTCTAGATGAAGACGAGGTAACAATTGATGCCATTCCTTTGGCTGTTAAGTCTCCAAGGATTGTTGACTGGAAGATCCACAAAGAGGGAAAGAAAAGCTATTATCAAATAATAAGAGCTGATGGAAAATCTCAAATGTACATGATCTTTAGTCATATGCTTAAAAGTTTTGACAGGGAAGACTTGGAAACTTTGTACAAGTTGGTAAAAGCTAAATATAAGTCAACAAGAGCAGTGGAAGACTTGGATTTGGTATTATGAAATGATTTGAAAACAATGTTTGAACCACATGTAGAAGATGCAGTATAGAGGAATCAACAAGACTATAAAGTGTTGAGTTGGAAGCTGTATGACTCTTGTAGAGTACATTTCTTGAGGATGCAACATGTGCAGATTTACATGCTGGTAGAAAAGAGATATCCCTTTACACTACCTACAGTTATAGATATGCTAAACAAGAAACTTCATGTTGTTTATTTCAGTGAAATGGCATATCATCTTCTTAAACTTCTTACAAAATAGCTTAAGAATCAATGAAGTGTTTGGAAGCATCTTCCTGGTGATTATGGAGCTTAAATGAAGAAACTTGATGATTTTGGAGATAAATATCAAGTTTAGGGGAGGATTGTTGAGATTAAAAGCCTTCTTAATGCTGCTAGTATTACTGCTGCTCATATCAGAGTTAATGCTGCTCAGTTGTGTTAGTACTGCTCAAGAACTTCAAAGAAAAAAATGCTAAGTGTTTACTACTACTAGTACACAGTTAGTACTGCTATTGTAAAGTTACTAATGCTAGTGCATATTAGTGCTGCACAGAGACTTAGAAGAAAAACTACTAAGTAGTTACTACTACTAATACAAAAGTTACTACTGTTAGTACAAAGTTAATGCTGCTGAAGGAGTTAATGCTGCTAGTGAAGAAGTTAGTACTGCTTATGTGATTTATATGAGTTATTTATGTAAAAGATATGTATAACTTATTTGTTTAAAATATTTTATATTCTTAGGAAAGTATTGTAAGCCGTTTAGGACTCCTTGGTGTATAAAAGAAGGTCCTAGGGCATAGAGTTATATGTATAAAAAACGAGTCATTCATAGAATTATCATAGCTTCAAGGTCTTTGTAACCCTAATACTTTGAGAGCATTCGTATTATTAATAATATTGGAGCTTTTGTTTATTGAATTATATGTTCATATAATTACTGTTTCATTGATAGTTATTCTTAATATTAAAGATTAGATTCCACATAATCTTTAATACATTCAAACAAAGTTTCTACTATAGGTGTGTTAGATTTATCTAATATAACTAATCCGTATACAAGCTTAAGAAATTTGATCTATTAAAGTGGGATCAACAATAGCAATGTATTCAACCTCTATGGTTGAGATAGCAGTGCTTTTATGCTTTTTTGATGACCAGCTCACTAATTTGTCTCCAAGAAACTGAGCACTTCCCGACGTACTTCTCTTTGTATCTTGACAACCTGCACGGTTAGCGTCGGCATAGGCCGTTAGTTCCATAGCTATATCCTTCGGATACCAAAGAATTCCTAAGGGGTCCTTATCCAGTTTTGATCTATCAACCATTGGTGTATCTACAGGGTCAGACGTATCTATTCCATTTTTAGTTAAAATTTTGAGAGCATATTTTTATTGATTAATGAAGATGCCTCCGGGACTTTGAGAAACTTGTAATCTTAAGAAAAATGACATTTGCCCCATCATTAACATATGAAAGTTTGAACTCATCTCTTTGGAAAATATGTCAGAAGCTTTAGGATCAGTCGAGGCAAATATAATATCATCTACATAAATTTGAACAAGAAGAATATGTTTGCTTGTTTTCCTAGTAAATAACGTAGGATCCACTACACCCTTGGAGAATTGTTATCTAGAAGAAACCTTGATAATGTGTTATACCACACCCTTAGAGCCTGGTTTAGACCATAAAGAGCCTTCTTTATACGATAGACATGTGTTGGGTGATCTGGATCAACAAAGCCCTCGAGTTGACTGGTGTAGACATCTTCTTTCAGCTCGCCATTTAGGAATGCAGTCTTGACATCCATATGGTAGATGATCATGTTTTTGCTGGCGACATTTGCAATGAAGATTTGGATAGCCTCTATCCATGCAACCGGTGCAAATGATTCCTCAAAATCAATATCCTCCTCTTAACGATATCCCTTGGCTACAAACCGTGCCTTGTTCTTCAGAACATCACCATACTTATCAAGCTTAACTTTGTAAATCCATTTGAGGGTGATTATCATTACACAATCTGGTTTTGGAACTAATTTCCATACTTGAAGTCGATCAAATTTGTAAATTTCTTATTGCATAGTTTCAAACCAGCAAACTTCATCCATGGCAGTCTTGACAATCTTGGGTTCGACTTTAGAAAGTACAGAATTGTACAAACAAGACAAGGCATTGGTAGCTAACTGTTTTCTGGTGGATACCGGAAGAGAAGGATTACCAATTACATTATCGATTGGGTGATCCTTAGACCAAATTCCGATATGATTGTGTGGTTGAATAACTTGGGTGGATTCAGCTAAACTAACATCCCCAGATGATGAATCTTTAGAACTGGGTTCTAAAGCAAACACATTTACGAAGGTATCATTATCAGCTTAAGCAAAAGGATTGTCTTTGATAGTGGGTCCATCTGCAACACCTTGATGTGAGATAGGAGGTTGTACTATAGAGGATGACGGTGAATGACTTATTGACGATGCATCTTGATCAATAGTTGTAGAAGAAGGTGTACCAGCTCAAAAAAACTAGAACTTGAACTGCAGAAGTAGGAGGTACGGTCTTTCAACACTCGAGGGTTCTAAGTATTCATCGAACATCGGTTGGAATAAAATCTCAAATTATTTATTAGTTGGTGGTACAAAAGGAGCTGCAGAGACCGGGTTTGGTACGAGCCCTGAACTGATTTTTCCAGGCATCAACAAAATAGGCTCGGGTCCTGTACTGATGTGCACAGGAGCCATATGCTTAGTCAGCTTATCGAATTACACGTGAATTATTTCCATGATTCGTTGGGTTCTTTTATTGTAGATTCTATAACCCTTCCTATTGAGAGCATAACCAATGAAAATCCTAATATCAGCTGTTGCTTTTAATTTTCAAAGATATTCGCTATCATTTGTAGGGTAACAAAGAGCACCAAAAACTCAGAGAAATTTAAGATCGGGTTTCTTATCATGCACAAGATCATATGGGGTTTTATTATGACGAGTATGAATTAGGGATCTGTTTTGGGTGTAGCAAGCAGTAGCAACAGCTTCTGCCCATAGAAACATCAATGCTTTTGAAAATATCAGCATTGTCCGAGCAGCTTCCATAAGAGTCCGATTCCGTCTTTCGATGACGTCGTTCTGCTGAGGAGTTCTCGGAATAGATTTTTGGTGAAATATGCTGACATTTTCATAGTATTCAGTTAGAACTTGATTAACAAATTATGTGTCATTGTCTGTTCGTATGTATCTGACAGTTTTGTTGAGATAAACTTATATTTTCTTTAGGAATTTAATGACGAACTATGAAGTTTCATATTTTGATCTCAAAAACTTAACCCAAGTAAATCTTGAATAATCATCTACGATGACCAAAATGTATTTCTTTCCATTAATACTTTGCACTCTCATTGGTCCACACAAATCCATATGAAGGGTATGTAAGACTTCCATAATGGTGTTTTCAGATTTGGGTTTGTGGGTATACTTCTTGCTCTTTCCTAGTTGACAAGCAGAGCAAACATGGCCTTTATCAAACTTCAACCTTGGTAAGCCTCGTACCAGATCTTTTCGTACAAGATCATTGATGGTACCAAAGTTTAAATGGTTTAATCGGCAATGCCACAACCATGATTTGTTCTTGGAGGCTTTGGACAATAAGCAGATTGGAGAGGACTTCATCATGTCTTCAACAAAGATAGTATACATATTTGAGCCACAAGATCCTGCAAGTAAATACACACCATTTTCATTTCTAACATAACACGAATGTTTTTTGAATGCAACTTCAAGATCTGAATCACAAAATTGCCCTACAGAAAAGAGATTGTGTCTAAGTCCTTCCACATAATATACCTTGGAGATCATATTATCACTAATCACATAATTTCCATAATCCATGATAACACCAAAATGATCATTCCTAAATCTAACTGTACCGGTGAACTTTTTCATGAAATTTCTGAGCCGTGAGCGATTCCTCATCATATGTTTTAAGCAGCCTGAATCCAAATACCAAAGGACGATCTGTACGACATGCATTTAAAAACAGACGACACTGGAGAGTTTGGTTTGATGGATCCCTAATTTCTGTTGGGGTCCTGTGGGTTAGCATAAATAGTAGTATATGGCACAACAACATCAATTGACTGTGTCTTAGCTGTAGTGGGTATGCCATTGGAAATTGCCTTTTCTTGTTTGGTTTTACGTTTGTATCTAGCTAATGGTTGCTAAGAATTGTTACTAAATCTCTCAGAGATCACAATGTTACTAGAACTAACGTGCTTTTAACAACACAATAAGCTAGAAAATAAGCACTATGATTTCTGTCACAGTAACTAAGCTTTTGCCTAACTTTTTGGATTTTGGCTTATATAGAGCTTATTACTTGATGAAAATTGAAATGAAATTTAAAAGCAAAAGAAGCTAAATGTGACTTAAGATGTATACTAAAGGATTCTAAACAAAGATTAACTAAACTTTAACAAGAAAAATGAAATGAAAAAGTGCAAAGTTCTAATGAAACTGTTAAGAGCTTTTTTCAAATAAGCTAGAAAGCTTATTACTAAACTTTAGATGCTGAAATTTTGAGAATAAGCTAAGCTAACTTCCTAGAATCTACCTAGGTAAAAGGATTTTCAATATATCAACTAGAAATGAAAATTCAAATTGCAATAAGCTGAAATTCAAATATGCTGTTTAGCTACTTTAGACAGGAAAAATAAGCTAGTGCAATGCTTAAAATTGAAAGCTAAATGATGAAAAACATTAAGCTAATGGAATTCTAAATATGTGCTTAATTCTAAAGTCTACTATCTATTTATGAATGCTCAAAGACAATGAGAAAATGGAGTAGCAACAACAGTTAATACTGTTGTTGCTGGTGCAAATGGCTAAAATTACAAATGCAGGCTTAGGTATTACTTTAGAAACTCATACACTAACTCAATTCTTGTATTGAAACCTACATTAACTAAGATTTAACACTCTTGTTCTAGAAATCACTTTAACCTTCAAATTTACTTATCATCAAAACTGCCCTGGTGCAAAACTCAAGTTTTTAAGCTCTAAACTTTTAAAAACTAAACTTTAACTTTTAAAACCTGTTTGAACCTTGATATTAAGAACTAATGCAACTATGTAAAAGGTTTTGACACAATGATATTGACTTTAGAAGTCAAATACACTATAAACCAAACACTCCTTAATGAAAAACTGTCAAAGCTAAATTCACTTTAAACCTATTTAAAAGCTAAATCAGCTTTAACTTTTTATCTACACATTCTAATTTTAACCTACTTGAGCTGTTTAAACTATAGAACCTATAGCTTATGTGTGAAATTAAGCTAGTTACTCTATTAGGCTTATACTACTAGTTTTTATGACAGAAGTGCAAGTATGAAATCTAGATTAGATTTTAACTAAGAAAGCTTAAAACAATGACAACTATAAGCTGTCTAAGCTAAATGCAACAGGTTTAAGCACAAGAATAAGCAAACAAGTACTGAAATAAGCTAAATGAATAAGCTATGCAAATGCTAAAATGGAATTGAGAAAGAGAAACCTGAAATTTGAAGAGTCTTCTTCACCTAGACATCCAAGTGAAGAGTCTAGGTGATCCTAATGGCTTCCAAAAGCCTCTAACCTTAAAAACCACAATAAGCTGAATTTGAGCTTATTTGCTCTTGTTGCTTCCAAATTAAACTCAATAGCCTCAAGTGATCATGCTTTGAATGAAAATTGATAAGTTTTGAGTAAATGAATGCTTAAAAGAGAATTTGACTAAAGTTGAGCTTATGAAAAGCAATAAGCTCAAGTGAGCTTATTTAGAGCTTATTTGATGAAATTGACTTCAAATTGAAATAGAAAAACACAAGTAACTTGTAAACTAAATGTTATTGCTCAATTGATGAAATACAAGAGGAAAGAACAAGAGTACAAGTGCTAGAAGCTATTT
>BQNB010044815.1:0-44656 GCA_026074375.1 Tanacetum coccineum | reverse complement strand
TGTGAGATCCTCTTAAGGATCAAACTTGTGACAACTGGAAAACAACGAGTGAATCAAACTTGTTCTAGTATATGAATTGACGAGTTATTTTTGAAAAACCTTTCGATGTGCTCAACAACTGATTTTCGAGCACATTGACTGTGTATATCTTTCAAAACAAATGTGTTTCTGATGAAATTTGATCTTATGATATAAAACTTTTGATGCGTCACAAAAACTCTTTTCTAAGTAACACGCGACTGATTTTCAAAACAATTTCTCTTTAATCAGTGGGTTTCTAATTCACTGGTTCACTCACTCTGTGCTTTGTCTACTTTGAGACGCTCTGGTTTGAGAACGGCTAACACAGCTGCGAAACCTTGTCAAGGAGATTCTTCAGAATTCTACCTGATCACAGGCAGTATTTATACTGATTAACGGGGAACCGTGGTGCTTGCAACCTTATTCAACGAAAGTGAACAAAGAAACTTTTGTTTGTTTATTACTAACGTATACATGCAGGAATCCTAACGGTTGCAGCTGCTGGCCAGAGACATGTCAATTCACAACCCCATGCTCACACTTCATATTCCTATCCAACGACATCATGATAGCTGAAAGACCTACAACACAGCTTCCGCAACTCTAATGTGTGCTATCATGATCCAGCAAAGTGTGAGTATGTCGGTCCGATGGTCACAACATTACATGGACACAATACCACAACAAGGATGATTAAGAGATTTATTGTGGCTGATGATCTCAAAAAGCTCAAGGATCCACAGTCAAGGAACTAAGTTCAGATCATACATAATGTACAAGAGTCAATGCATGTACGAATCAAAGACTACGAGCTGAACACAAGATCAAGATTGCTGAGCTTAATTTAATATTTTCTGGGGTGACCTCCCTTAGGGGGAGATTGTTAGATATTAGAAAAAGACTTGGTCACCCCGTGTATTTTACCGTTTATTGTTGCTCGTAGTTAAGTAATTAATGTATAACATTCGGTAATGGGTCGGGTATTAAACCCAACATGTAAGCCCACTACCAAGGCCTTAAGGCCGGTTTTGTTGTCACTATATAAGCCTCTTCCATGCCATGGAAGAGGTGGGTTAGTCATTTACATAATACAAGTTCATTTTCTCTCTCTAGAAAGTTCTCTCTCACTTTCTCACTCTAGAACTTGGCTAATCCACTAGTCATCTAATTGTGTTATGATTTCTAATATCCTACATATATATATATATATATATATATATATATATATATATATATATATATATATATATATATATATAGGGCTAATTATGAGTGTATAAATATGATTAATTGACTGGATGCCACCTCAACGATGACATGGACATGAATTACATGATATACTTCGTGTTCGACTTATCATATAAATATTTGTGATGACATTTTTTGAATTTTATCAAGTGAATATTTTAAATAGTATATAATTTATTTTGTTTTTAACCATATTATCATTATCATAAATAATGAAAATATTTATACTGTTAAACATAAATGTTCATACGCCATTGTGAACCAATAAAGATATACACAAATCATGATATATGTCTACAAAGTATAATTTACCAATTGTTTGAGTAAAAATAGTTATATTATTCGCCTTAGAAAAAAAAAAAAAATAAAAAAAAAAAACAGAACAACATAAAAAAAAAAAAAAAAAACAAAAAAAAACAAAAAAAAAAAAAAAATGAAAAAATAAAAAGAAACAAAAAAAAAAAACTCAAAAAAAAAAGCAAAATAAAAAAAAAGTCAACCTAGTAATCCCCCTTAAAAAATATTAACAAAAAAAAAAATTATATATAAAAAAAAAAAAAAAAAAAATAAAATAAGTATTTTTTTCTATAAAAAAAAAACAAAAAAAAAAAAAAAAAAAAAAAAAAAAAAAAACAAAAAAAAAAAATAAAAAAAAAAAATAAAAAATCCTAATTTTTTACTCCCAACCTTATTACTAAAAAAAGCAATAACTTTGAATAAAAATAATTATGTTTTTGTTAATTATGTTATATTATCTATAATTAATTGCAAAAAATGATAGGATAATTACCTTATACTAAGTAAATATAGAATCCATATTCATATCAAAATTAGAGTAAATAGGAACAAAGTATAAACAAGATACAATGATTGGATAAGAATATTAAAATATACAAATATACTATTTTTTTGATATGCATAAATACCAACGTTATAAATAACGTGAGGTGTGGCATAGGGGCATGGCTAAGCCTCACACCTTACGAGTTATGACGAGTTATGGTGTTTTTTAAGGCGTGACTTAAAGCGGTACATAATATTAAATTTATATATTTATATCATATTTTATATATATCGAGTTTACAAAAAGTGTCATACATAAGAAAATAAAGTAAGTAACTATCTTTGCATTTAATCTTTTACATTTTTATAATAAAAAACAATTTTTATTGAAATTGAATTCAAAAAATCCTCCACACATCACACTTCAACGCGCATTATCAAGTTTTTCTACTCTTCATCTCGCGTCAAGCCTTAAGCATAAGCATTGGTCTATTGCGTTGCGTCAAGGTCACGCCTCGTGTTTTTGCAAAGAATTAGCGGCGTCATGGCTTGTCTTTTAGAACCATGATAAATACATATTTGGTTCATATAATGTAGTTTAAGAAGTAATATTCTAATATAATTACATAACCATTGTAATTAGATATGATATATAACAAATAATCATATGTGGATATAATATAATTATTTTTAACCAATAATATATGACATACACATGTATGCATATAGTTTATTTTGCATGCAAGATATAATTGCATCCAACAGATTATTTTACTTTTTTTTAAATCATTCACGATTTATGTAGGCTATACAAGAAAAGATGAAACTTGATAAGAAAGAAGCTAAACGCTTTAATCCCATAAGTATTTTTTATTAGTATATTATCTGTTATGATGCATGGGGACTAATTGAATGTATCTTCTTTCAGATTGATTGGATGTTGTCAAGGACCATTCGGATCATATTATTGACAAACGTTTGTGGAATTTAAGTGTGTTTCCGTGTGTGTTTTCATTGGATTATCTACTTAATGTAAATATGTCATTAACTTTCATCACTATATATGTAAAGTGATAATTTTTGTTTTGGCACACGCCACATATATAACCTGCGAATATATATGAAGGAAGAGTTGATGAAACTTGAAAAAGAGTTTCTGGTATGTCAAATCAATGAAAATAGTATAAATATCGTCTATGATGATAACAAATAAGGGAAAAACTAATTTTTTGTGTATATTGTTGCAGATAGGATGTTTGTGAAGGCTAATAAAGAGAGGACAGATCCTCTAAAAGCTGTAATTATTGGAGCAAAGAGGACTCCATATCATCACGCTCTCTTCTTTTTTGACGTGTATGAACCATGTGCCTTTCCTTATATCCCACATGTAAATCATCTCATCTCGTCTTTCTTTGTTGACTTCAAATATACTACTATGCGTTATTTACGTGTACTAACTTTTTGATCTATTTAATTGTCATTGGTCTAAGATGGTGTGAGTATCACCTTCTTCAAATCAGTCCAAATATCCACATGAAGTGTTTTGTTGATCAAGTTGTACATTGGATGAAGTTTCAAGACTCAACAGGTACTTTAGGTGTCAAACATTGTAACTGAGTTTACTTCAAACGTGTAACTTTTTGAGCTCTTTTAGTTTGTATATCGATAGTTTAATTACATTATATACCACTATACGTGTAGATTTAGGTTTTAGGTTTTATTGTGATTAGGTTTAGGTTTTATTTGAGGTTTGGTTTTAGGTTTTATTGTGATTAGGTTTAGGTTTTATTTGAGGTTTTTGCAGATGATTGGAATAATGTGATTTTAATGTTGCGTATACAAGGATTCAATACGAGTAGATTTAGGTTTTATTGTGATTAGTTTTAGGTTTTATTTGAGGTTTTTGTAGGTGATTGCAATGATGTGATTTTTAATTAGTTTGAATTCTTAGATTTAGGTTTTATTTTCTATGTTCGGTTTCAGAGAAGAATGATTGTGTAATCGGCTTAGAGTTTGAGGTTTTATTGTGATTAATTTTAGGTTTTGTTTGAGATTTTTTAGGTGATTGTAATCGTGTGATTTTGAATTATTAGATTTAGGTTTTACTATCCATGCTTCGGTTTTGGAGAAGAATGATTGTGTACTCGGCTTAGAGTTAGGTTATATTCGAGGTTTTCGCAGCGGTAGTGATCTGATTGGGAATGAGAAGCAAACCCGCCCATCGGGCGGGTTATGTGACTAGTACATATATGTATATATATATACATACATACATATATATATATATATATACATACATACATATATATACATACATACATATATATACATACATACATATATATACATACATATATATATATATATATATATACATATATACATACATATATATATATATATATATATATATATATACATATATATATATATATACATATATATATATATATATATACATATATATATATATACATATCATATTATATTCAATCATATATATATATACTATATATATATTTATCTATAATATTATATATATTTTATATATGTATACATACTATATATATACATTATTTTATACATATATATATGATTTCATATATAATATACTATATATTAATAAGAGAGAGTTTGGTTCAAATAGAATGGGACTTATGATAGAAAGGATAAAAAAATGTTAAAAATGTAATATTAGTCATTTTATTATTAAGGGTATTTTTGTCATTTGACTCATCTTTTTTAAGTGTTTATGTTGATCCCACTTCAATGGATCTTGAATTTCTTAGCTTGTGTAAGTTTAGTCATGCAAGATAAATCCTACAAAACTATAATAGAAACTTTGTTTAATAATACTAAAGATTAGGCGAAATCTAATCTTTAATATAAGAAGAATTCTTTAATGAAATAGTAATTTTAAAGAACACACAGATTAACAAACAAAAGCTTCAATATATTAATATGAATACTCTAACTAGTATTAGGGTTACAAAACCTTGAAGCTATGACAATTTTATGAATGACTCGTTTTTGATACTTTGATACATAGAACTTTATAACCTAGGACCTCCTTTTATACACCAAGGAGTCCTAATGGGATTACAATATTTTTCTAAGTTATCATGATCTTCTAAACAAATAACTTATACGTATCTTTTACAAAAATATCTCGTACATATCACATAAGCAATCTTTCTCTTTTTGTTTCCCCTTCTGGGGGAAAAAAGCTGTCTTTATCTTTCAGCAGTTTGTAATCTTTCAAAGTAGTTACTTTTATACCAGAGCGTTAACTTTCAACACCATCCAGAGGAACTTTTGTACCAACAGCAATAACTGTGTACAGCAGCATTAATATTAGAAAGTTTTCTTAATCTTCGCCCAAGCAATACTAAGTTACACTAGCGAGTACTAACTTTACTCTAGAAGTACTAAACATTTTTTTAACTAGCAGTAGTAATATACACTTGCACGTAGTAACTAGTGTATAAACTACTTTGCATATTTTTTCATTAGATTACTAACCAACCACTAATTTATGCTTAGCAGCATCGGAACTAATACGTTAACAGCAGTACTTAAGGAAGGCTTTTAACCCAACAATCATCCCTTAAAACTAGATATTTATCCTTCAAAATCATTAGTTTTTCATTTAAAGCTCATCAATCACTAGGAAGGGTGCTTACAAACCTTCTTTGAGTTACCATTGCCTTCCTTATCTGTTTTTGACCAATTAGAAGATCAAATGCATTTCACACTCATAATCAACTTGGAGTTCACATCATTGAAAACATCTGATGTAGTTGTTGTACCTTTGTAAGGTGGGATACATCTTTCTCAACCAAATATAATAAAGTATGTTCTGCATTGTTACATAATGAACTCCATAAGAATCATAAAGCTTCTAATTCAGCACTTTAACTAACCCTTGTTGATTCTTCCATACACCATCTTCAAGATGATGTTCAAACATGGTCTTCAAATTAAGTGGTAAAAAAATATCCATGTAATTCACTGGCTCTGTCTTCTTAAATCTTGCTTAGCCATTTACCCCCACTATTACCTAAACCCACACTCAATCAAATAACCCCCACCCAGCACCTACATCTACCTCATATCTCCCTTTTTTTTCATTCTATTTCCTTTTTTTTTTTTTATCTAATGTCAAAGTTTTTAAGCATCTTTCCAAAAGTTAAATACATCTGAGAATTACCATCTGCTCTGATAATTTGGAAATAGCTTTTCTTCCCTTCTTTGTAGATCTTGTAGTCAACAATGGTTGGAGATTTGGTAGATAAAGGTGTAGCTTCAATAGTTACATCATCTCCATCATCTGAAATGATTTCCATACATTGCTTAAGCTCTTCAGTTTCTTTATCATCATCCACCTTTTGCTTCTTAGAGCTTTCTTGTTCCAGAGCTTCTCCTGCTCTCTTTGAGCTGCTTTCTTGTGCTGTCTCTGCTTCAGCTTTCTTGGAACTCTCTTTCACCAATTCTGTATCCATATCTACAAAGGTGTTTACCCTCTTCATAGCTTTGTCAAATAAGTCTTGAATATTTGCAAAGGATTTATTCTTTAAGTCTTTGGGCTTCCATCCTTCCATGTTTTTCAGGTAAGTACACATGAAACTCCTTTGCTAAGCTTTTGTTGGTGGTCTGTTCCTTTTCTCTTCTGCTCTTTTTGCTGCAAAGTGTTTTCTTCTTTTCTCTAAGAGTTGTACAAATAATGTAGCCTTTTCTGCATCAGACAACTCTTCTTGCTCTTGAGCTTGCAGTCTTTGAGCCAGTTGATAATCAGCTTCAACTTTAGCTTGAATATCATCCCAAGCTATGTTAGCTTCTTTAACTTTTTGAGCTTTTTCCCTGGCAAGCCTTTCTTCTTCATCTTCTTCAGCTTGTAGCTTGAAAGCAAGTTCTTCATCAAGCTTGAGTAGCTCTTTCTAGACATTTTCTTCACAGGTTCTTCTTTAACCATTTTGCCTTTACCCTTGTCTTTGACCTATGTTGGTTGTTGTGAAGAAACTATTAGTGTAGGAGCTTGCTCTTGTTCTTGCTTTTGTTCATGAAAAACAATCCCTTTTGCTCTGGGTCTTGAGCTAACAGTTGTAATTGTTGTAGCAGCAGTTGTTGGTATAACAGTACTAACCTTTGTTGAAGCAGCACTAACTGGTACACTTGGCTCTTTAATAACATCCCTTTTTTCTTAAATTTTTGCACTTTTCAAAGCTGCAAGTGCTTGAGCCAATGTAAATTTCAACACCTTAAATCACATCGTTTATACAGCAACTTCCTTTCAACGAACTATCTCATCACCTTTAAGATCATTTCTAACTCCAAACATATCTCATCTATGTGAACTGTGACCAGTAAATGTCTTTATCAGGCAATCAATACATCTATCCTCCACTGTTTAGATGCATCCTCCTGATCACCCAAACTTTCTTCTTTTAGAGGTACTACTCTTCTAGATCTACCAACCTTGAATAGTCTCTTGAGTTTGTGAGTTTTTGACCTTCCTTTCTTTTCTAACTCTTTGACTCTCTTTTTTAAACTGGAAATCTCCTTTGCTTGAGCAGTCTTTGTATTCTCTAGGTCAAGACTTCGTTGTTGCAATTTGGTTATAAAAATCCATCAATTCCTTAAGTTGCATACTAGGCTCCTCATTGACAGCCTCATCTGCGATTTTTTTTGGATCAATAGAACAACGAGACTGAGGAATCTTAATGTCCACCTCCTTAGACCTTCTGGATTTTTGTTTCCTTTGGGGTTGAGATGATGATGGTTGAGTAATGATGGGTGTGTGATGGGGATCAGTTGGCATTGCTGAACCTTCACCTATTTCTTCTTGAGCTTGAACCACCATTGTTGGAAATAATGGTGTTACTCTACCAGAAAAGTCTTTCCTTTTTTTTTCTCATGTTAGCAAAAGCTTCTTTATGTGAGGAGGGGCAATATAAATCCTGTTGTTCTGAGTTGCCCTCTCCCTTATAGTTGATATTCAAAATGACTTATACAAACTCTGGATACATCAAGAATTTCGATAGCAGTATCCACAGTTCTTCACCATTGCTTTCAATAATATACTGGAAAAGTAAACTTTTGGTTTGTAGATAAACAAATAATTGCAAGAGGCCGTAGTGCTCTAAATTCATTCCATGGATTAGTCTTAGTCACTTAGGTATGCAAAATGGTATGAATAGGAATTTAACTGGGGAGTGAAAATGCCTTATAGAATGTAATGCATTTCTGTGAAAGTTTTTCATACCCATGAGTTGTAAGCTGTTTAAAAATTGTAGCATTTGGTAGAAATTCAAACACTCAATAGCAACTCTTCTAGTTGAAGATCTCTTCTTACAGATGCTTCAGTAACAACAATCTTCTTCCCATCTACTAGGGCTTGTAACTGAACTTCCCCATTAACCGTTTTCGCCTTGACAGTAGACCAGAACTGTTCAATGCACGATGTATATATAGTAGGATTGACGGTTAAAGCATACTTTATAGAACTTGCATTCAGAAAATCAACTATCTACTCAAATCCTTCACTTTCAGCAGATTTAGTCAAAACGGGACTAAATTATGAGTCATTTTCAAATTGTTGCTCGTCATTGTGTTGGGTTTTGATGATAAATGATGAAATTGAGTTAGGGTTTATGATTAGAGAGTATATGAAAGATTGAAATCGATTAAATGATTGAATGAAACCCTTAATCGAAGTATTTATAAAACTACCCTCAACAACATTAACGATCACCAGCAGTTGTAAGTTATGCCTAGCAGCATTAACTTTCAACTAGCAGTAGTAAGTAACCCAGCAGTAGTAACTCAGCAGTAAATTAAGCCTAGCAGCATTAACTTACAACCAGCAGTAGTAAGTTATGCCTAGCAGCATTAACTTTCCCTAGCAGCAGTAAGTTTATGCCTAGCAGCATTAACTTTGAATCACCAGCATTAACTCCAATTCCTTTCTAATCAGCTTTTCCATCATCAAATTAATATTTTAGCTCACAAAATCTCTCTGTCTGTTTTTGATTTCTCTCAATTCTTTTAGCTCACAATTCTCTCTGTCTGTTTTTGATTTCTCTCAATTCTTTTAGCTCATAATTCTCTCTGTCTGTTTTTGCTATATTCAACTCTCTTTCTGTTTTTCAGCTCACAAATTCTCTTAATTCTTTTACTCACCAAATCACTCTATCTGTTTTTATCACACATCTCTCTTTCTGTTTTTCAACTCACAAATTCTCTCAATTCTTTTACTTACCAAATCACTCTATCTGTTTTTATCACACATCTCTCTTTCTGTTTTTAATCTCACTAATTCTCTCTATTCTTTTACCTTACCATTTTCTTAATCAGGACTTTAAAGATTGAGCATTCAATACTGGCATAGAGATTTAATCTACTTACATCAAATGCTTTTGTAATCAAATTTGCAACATTCTTGTCAGTATGAAACTTGATCATTTGAATTAGCTTCTTTTCATTAGAATCTTTGTTTAAAGTGATGTCTAAATTTCAATGTGCTTTTTTTGAGAGGAGAACTGGGTTCCTTAAAACTATGATATAGTACTCTCATTATTCAATATAGTATTTGTATGCATAAAGTTATACCAATAATCAAGCAATTGATTTTGAATCAAAGCACTTGATCATAGCAACTTAAAGCAACTACATATTCAGCCTCTGTTGTGGAATTAGCAACTACAGTCTGCTTCTTGCATTAACATGAAATCAATCTACACCCAAAGAAATTGTCAAACCTTCTATTGTAGACTTCCAATCCAAGCTTGCTCCAGCATAATCATATTCAGTGTATGCTACCAATCAAAAGGTGAATCTTTTGGATACTAAAGGCCTAATTTAGGTTGACCTTTTAAGTATTTAAAAATTCTTTTCATAGCATGAAGATGTGACACTTTTGGGTTGACTTGGTATCTTGCACATGCAGACACTGTAAACATAATATCAGGTCTTGAAGAAGTAAGATACATTAATGAACCAATCATTGATCTATATAAATAAACATCCACTTCTTCACCATCTTCATCCTTGAGCAAAGGCTTTTGAGTTTCCATAGGTGTGCTTGCTGTCTTGACATCAGTAAAACCAAATTTATTCAAAATCTCAGTCACATACTTGTCTTGACTAATAAAAAACCCATCTTCCTTCTGCTTTACTTGCAGTCCTAAGCAGAATATGAGTTCACCCATAGAACTCATCAGAAACTTCTTATGCATCATCTTCTCAAACTCTATGCATAATGACTTGTTTGTAGAGCCAAATATGATATCATCTACATATACTTAAACTAACAGAATATCACCTTTGTCCCTTCTGATAAACAAAGTCTTGTCTATCTTTCCTCTCTGAAACCCATTGTCTAACAAATAAGTTGACAAGGTTTCATACCAAGCTCTGGGAGCTTGATGCAGTCCATAAAGTATATTTTCTACTTTGTATACTCTATTAGGGAAGTCTGGATCTTCAAATCCTGGTGGTTGACAAACATAGACTTCCTCTTCAATCTTACCATAAAGAAAAGCACTCTTGACATCCATCTGGTACACCACAAAGTCTTTAAATGAGGCATAGGCTAAGAATAGCCTAATTGCTTCAATTCTGGCAACAGGAGCAAAGACTTCATCATAATCAATCCCTTCTTCTTGTGTGTACCCTTGAGCAACCAACCTTGCTTTGTTCTTTATCACAATGCCTCTTTCATCCTTCTTGTTCCTGAAGACCCATTTAGTGCCAATAGCCCTTTTGCCATTTGGTAAATCCACCAAGGTCCAAACCTTTTGTAATTTGAATTGTAGAAGCTCATCCTGCATAGCTTCTATCCAGCTTGGATCCTTCAATGCATGAATTACCTTTTTGGGTTCTTCTTGTGATAGAAAGCAAGCAAATAAGCAATTTTGAAAGTCTTTATGGTTTGTTCTTTGCTGAACTGAACTAAACAAACCATGTTCTTCCAAATTCTTTGTCATTCTTCTTGTTTGGGGTGCTGAATTCAAGTCTCTAATAATTTGTTCAACTGGATGATCTTTGTGTATTCTTGTAGTTGGAATAGGACTGACAGGCATAAATGTATTCAAATTGTTCATGTCAGCCTCTGCACCAACATCTTCATAATCATCTGAATACACAATATCTTCCAATTCAGGCATATTTGGATCATTTGGAAGTTCAATGCTTGTATTACTACTAACAACATTAACTTCTATGCCAGCAGTATTAACAGTTGAACTAACAGTATTAACATTGTTAGTGCTGTTTCCATCACTAGCAGTATTAATATTGTTAGTGCTGTTAACACTATCATTCTTATTACTTGGATCACCACCTTCTTTTCCTGGTTCTTCAGTAACCTTCTTTTCATTATCTCCTGAAGGTTTGAATCCAGCATCAGGAGAACTCTTTGAATTTTAAGAGAGTAGTGGATCAGCAGGCCACAATGGTAGCAGAATGTAATCTTTGCCAGGTACTGTCTCCCTCTCCTTTACTGAATCATACATGCTTTCTGTACCTGCATTTCCTTTAGAAATGATTTCCTTCAACCAACTGGCTTTAATTCATTGACTTTGTTAGGGCATCAATTTACAATAAAAGCCAATTTGGTCCACTTCCTGCAATATTAGGTGTATTCTCACTAAATTGGACATGCAGGTTCTCTTCAACTATCCTTGTTCGACTGTTAAATACTCTAAAGGCTTTACTATTGATTGAGTATCCAACAAAGAATCCTTCATCAGCCTTACCATTAAACTTGCCTAAGTGATCTATGGTATTAAGAATTATAATAGGATACCCAAATGGTCTCATCAAGCCTAAAGCTGGTTTTCTACCAAGAAAAAGTTCATAAGGGGTCTTGTTATGAGGGTTAATTATTAATACCCTATTTTGCACATAGCAAGCAGTATTAACTGCTCAAACCCAAAAAGTAGTAGGTAGCTTAGAATCAGCTAGCATTATCTAGACAGCCGCATTAGTGTTTTATTTTTCCTTTCAGCTACTCCATTTTGTTGAGGAGTTCTAGCTACACTAAATTCTCTTAATACCTTTTCTTTCACAAAACTGATTCATCTCCTTATTCTTGAACTCAGTTCCATTATCATACCTAATTACCTTAACCCTTTGATCTATTATATTTTCTACTCCAGTTATAAAGGACTTAAGAATCCTACTAGTCTCATCCTTAGTAGCTAGAAAGAAAAAACCCACTAACCTACGATAATCGTCTGTGTAACTAGGCTATACATCTTTTTTCATTATGCTTTTTACAATCATAATGAGTAAAGTTGGACCAAACAAATCACATGTGCAATCATATGTAAAGGTTGGTGATTGAACTTATTGTTTTGACTTACAAGAAGCTCTATGTGCTTTTCCTTTGTGACAAGAACAAGGTTTGCTCATTTTCAAAAAAGTTTGAAGTAGACCTCTTACAGATTTACTTTAACTAGTTTATTCATAGTTGTTATAAATTTTATGTGTCCAAGGCCTTCTACGTATAGTTATGTTATCAGATGTGGCTTTTGCAAAAGAGACCAAGTTTAGACCTCCTTTAGGAACAATATCTTTAACTCAACACTATATTATTGTTCTTTCTAGGAAACTTTAAAGTTAACATGACTGTTCAATCAGTGTTAACTTAAGTTTGGAGATTAAACAATACATTCAGTGTCATTCAGAGAACACTTATTCTTTTTGTAACACATTTGTAAGATGGTTAAAACTGTAAATTTCTTACAATATAAACATTCTCAAAATCTAAATTACCTGTCCTGATTGTACCTTTACCAGTGATCTTCCCTCCTCTGGGATCTCCTCCAAAGGCAACATATCCTCCATCAATTTCTTCATAATCAGAGAGATAGGACATGTTCTCATATCATGTACCTTAAACATCATGGTCAATCATCCTTGTCCTATAATTCCTTTGTGGATTGCCCTTGCACATGTGGTAAGATATCAATCTCTCTTTTGGGGACCCAAGCCATCATTGACTAGATCTGCCTTGTGCATCAATTTTATCAAACACCTTTTCCATAATGTGATGCACTGGGTGTTTAGAAACATGGTCTATCTCCTTTAGTCTTTGGTTTCCAAAACCAACAGCTGGGCCTTAACAGCATTAACCTGATTTCCTTTAACAGCATTAAGTACTGCTTTTGGCCTACAGTACTAACTACTGCTTTTGGCCTAGCAGTATTAACATTCTTACCACTAACAGTATTAACCCCTCTTATTAAATTTATGTTTTTAGTTGTTGTTTGGTGTTAATGGCTTTCTATAGTTATATATCTTTATTAAAAACATTTATCATTGGTCTTGCACTATTCACTGTTGTTTTAGGTTGAGCAGTATTAACTGGTCTAGCAGTAGTAAGTGATACTAGGCCAGACCTCATTAATACTGCTTTTGGAACCATGTTCCTTTTAGGACTAGGGTGAGTCATTCTAGAAAAATTCTGGTGATTCACCCTTTGAGTATAGTTCCATATGGTTTACCATCTTTTATTATTTAAACTATCTTGATGGTTATCCAATTATACTGCAGTGATCAAAACTCTCACACACATAGCATAGCTTCTGTTAATCATCTCAAATTTACTTCTATCGTTGGACATCATGTTATTCCAGTTTCTTTGGTTTCCTCTAGGACTATGTGTGTTCAGCCTATTTTGATTACCTTGTTTAACAGTTGTTTTCCTAGGAGATTTTACTTGCTCTTTAGATTTAACAAACTTTATTTTAGCAAAACTAGACTTAACTGTTTTCTTCTCTTTCTTAGCCTGAGGCACATCTTCTTCCTCACTATCAGACACCCAATCCTCAATAATTGGAGCACCATTATTCTTCCTGACAACCTTAGGTTTGTCTGCACTAGCCTTAGCTTCACTAGTCTCAACTACAGGCTTCTTAACTGTAGGCTCACTAACTATAGGCTCATTTACAAACTCTTCTATACCAGATAATGACAAATCATGTTTTGGAGGCATAAAGTTTCCTGTATAGGGAGGTGGAACAACATTATACCCTAAACCTGTTTTGCACTTATCAACTATCTGACAGTCTATTAGTTTGCTTAAGCTTTTAGATGAATTCTCAAGTTTTTCTACTGTTAGCTGAATTTCATCTTTTTGTTTTTGAGCCAGTTCCAACTTTCTCCTAAGCTCTGTAATGGCTACTTCTTTTAAATAAATCTCACGTTTTAAGAGCTTGATATCTTCTTCATAAACAAACTTATTTTTTTATAAACTAGAAGTCTTGCTTCTACAGACTCTAGACATGTTTTATAAGTAATATCATTTATCTTAGATGTCATTAAGTCTTATAACAGTTGTTTATTTTGTTCTTTAAGAAGTTTAAAAATTTTCAAACAAGATGATGAATAGTTTGAATCAGTAGATACCTTAGAGTTAGAACTTGTAAAAAAGTAAGCCATGAGTGCAAAGTTAGTTGGACCTTCTTCGCTGATAACTCAATCAATAATCACCAGATCATCACATGAGATCAAAGCATTGGAAGCAGTTGTCTCCACTGGCACAACCCTTTCTGTGTTCATCTTATTCATGTTTTCTGGTTCATTGAAGCCTTGCATCCCTTGACAAAGTGTTCCCATTTTGTGGTAGTTGTAACACTCACCTTGCCTTATTAAACCCAATGGTTTCAGTACGATTCACAGATACCATTCACGTCAGGTTCACCAATTGTGGAGATCGTTATAAGCTCGAGTTTGTTTAGAACTCATCTAGGATTAATAAAAATAACAAAGATTGTATACGCAGCGGAATAATAATAATAAGAACAATGTTATTTAACAAGGTTTTATATTCATACGTTCATACACTGTAACACCCCCATTTTTTACAATATAGCAGCGGAAGATAATCTGGGGTATTACTTCATGGATACAACAATCATAATCATAGAAAACAACTTTAAAAGAGACATTGTTGGAAAATTTAGTTATCATTCAGTTAGAATTAGAGTTTTTACAAAATGCAGGTCCCAAAAATCTTAAAATATCAAGTTTGTATGATACAGTTCAGCCACTCGAGTCCTTACACATTTCCCCCCCCCCCCCCCCCCCCCCCCCCCCCCCCCCCCCCCCCCCCCCCCCCCCCCCCACCCCCCCCCCCCCCCCCCCCCCCCCCCCCCCCCCCCCCCCCCCCCCCCCCCCCCCCCCCCCCCCCCCCCCCCCCCCCCCCCCCCCCCCCCCCCCCCCCCCCCCCCCCCCCCCCCCCCCCCCCCCCCCCCCCCCCCCCCCCACCCCCCCCACCCCCTCCCCCCCTCTCCCCACCCCCCCCCCCCCCCTCCCCCCCTCCCCCCCCCCCCCGCCCCCCCGTACCACTCCTTGCTCAATTACCTGAGATAAACATGCATAGAAAGGGTCAAACACAAAAGGTTGAGTGATATTCATAGGTTTGATAAGCAGGTTTGAATACAAGTTATAGATTGTGTTAATTGTATATAACACAATTATTATGAAAATGTTTTGTTATGTACTCCATTATTATTAATAATTGCAACGAATTCAATTATCATAGTAATAGTGTTATTATTCCCGTTATTGCCCTGTTTTGTTCTTGTTTGGTCTGGTTATGTCTGGTCTTATCGGGTCTAACCTCATTGCACACAAACTGACTTGTGTATATATATACTCCAAAACATGATGTGGAAATTTACTTATTATTTATAATATATATATACTATATATAGATATATATATTACGTATTATATTATTTATAGAGAGAGTTGAGAGAGAGAGAGAGAGAGATAATGGCCCTCGGTGTAGGTAATTGCCATATTCCTATGAATTCAAAATATAGTATGTTTGGTTACTATCGCCTAACACAAACATGATTCGTCAATCCCGTTAGATTATCCACAATATTTGGCGTTCACCGAAAGTGATTATGGTCCATGATTAATGAGAGGACTTTTGCATAATGTAACTAAGACAGTAGTGTAATAGATGTATCAGGATAGCATATAACTTTGTAAAAACAACTTGTATCCTGGTTTAAGCATGTATAAGTCTTTGAAAAGTAATCACATTGTTATAAGATAAACGAGTATGCAAAGAGTTTGTAACAAGCATGTATCCCCCTCGCGGGTTTATAAAACATGTAAATAAGTAAAGGCGAGGTTATGAACTTCACCTGATAGGTAGATGTAATAAATATTCTGAAATGAAAGCTGACGACCTTATCACAATCTTAACCGGGAACTGTTGATTATAGTAAAATGATAGTAAATAGCCAGTCACACAACCTGAGTAGAATATGTCAAGTCTTAGGAAGATTGTACTTTAGAACTTTAGTTTTAAGAGTTATGAGTTTGATTGAAGAGTTTGGAATTATTGTATCACTGTTCGGGCCATCATAATTCAGAAGTCATTCAGTAAACGTTTGAGGAGCTAGGGCACTTTAAATCGTAAACCCAACAACTCAGTCAGAACGTAATACCAAGATGAAACTCCTTAATATGAAGCTCCCTAGTATTGTGATACGATATAATCGGTTTTAAGTGTTTTAATCAATATCTGGAAATGTTAAGCACGAGAAGCGTTAATTAAAGTTATGTCTGGTAAGGTTTTAAACATGATTTTATACTTTTTCAAAATGTTACATTTTAGACCCTAGGGTTTGGAAAATTGCAAATAGGTCCTTGGAGTTTGCATTTTTACGACTTTGGTCCTTCAACTTTGAAAGATATACCAAGTAAACCTTGGAGTTTGAAAAGTGACATAATAGATCCCTGGAGTTATAACTTTGATAAAATTACACTTTTAGCCCTTTTAGTTATAAGTTTCTGAAAGTTACGATATATACCCCTTGCATGGATTATAATTACAAAACATGTCCAAATTGCCATGCAAGCTTATTTTAACATTTCAATAGACATTTATAAGTTATAATAAACTAAAATATGAAGATTTAACGCAACAAATTTAAAATAATGGATCGTTAGCTAGTAAGGTAAAACGGGTTCAAATTTTTTCAAAACGTAAACGCGCGGGTTTTAAGTTCAAATTCCTTCATTAATCAATAAAGTGGTTATTTTAACATTAGTTAAGCATGCTAGGATAGATTATAACAATATTTAATCATTATAACATTTAGTTTTAAGAAAAACACGAAATTAGGGTTTCGGGTGTACGGTTTTGGATCAAAACGGAAAATGAGCATGAATTGAGTTATGAAACTTTAACAAGAGTTTATTTATGATCATATAAACATTATAAGGGTGTAGTAGCAGGTATGAAGTTGATAGAACCTGGGTTTGAGCTTCAATGATCAAAAATGGTGGAAATGGGTCGTTTCGGGTAGTATTTCCACTCGTACGCCTTGTATCTTTACTCCGGGGCTTCAATTCTTCAAGGCTTCGCTTCTTGAACTTCTTTAATGATCCTAGGATCATAAGGGAGCAAAGGATTGCTGCCTATAATGGGTATGAGATAAGAGAGTGGGGGATGAGAATGAAGTGAAGGTTTCTAGCTCTATTTATACTAGTTTGAGATCAAGGAGGTTAAGGAAGCTCATGAATCTGATGTGAGACACTTGGAAGGTCTAGTACATGATGTGGTGAAGCTAGGGGCTGAGTATGGATGAGTCATGGATGCTAGAAAGCAACTAGAAGGGTGTTTGTGGTGGTACTTCAGCCGCGGCTGAAATGAGTCATCAAGGAGGTCATGTGGCTTCATTTTTAACCAAGAAATGGATCAAGGTGCTTTGTAAGCTGCTTAAGGGTTTCTAGAAGGATTTTATGCAAGTGCCTTGCACATGGTTAGGGCTAAAATGGGTTAAAGAAGCCAAAAATAGGGTGCGGGTCTGTTTTGGACTTGGCATGGTTTTCACAAGTTTTCAAGCTTTTATTTCGTGTGTACTTGATTAGGGATAGCTAATATATGTAGCCAAGGTCTGATATAGGAAGTATTAGCAAAGATTAGCAATTGGTTTGGGTTAAAACGGGTTAGAATTGAAGAAATGGGGTCACGGGTCCAACTAGGGCTCGTTTAGGGTTTTCTTGACTTTCTTTGCTTATAATTCGAATATTATTGATTGGGAAGGATGGAATACTGATCATTGGACTTATATAAAGGATTATCAATGAGGTTTGATCATTGGTTTAAGTTAAAATGGGTCGAAATGAAATAAATAAGCCGTGGTTTGAATTAGGGCTCGTATTGGATTCATTAGGGTTTTCTAGGCTTTGATTTCTTGCACATTGTTGAAGCAAGGATGGTTAATGATGGATAAAGGTTTTTAAACTCATTTTATGGGTTTACAATGACTCTTGGTTGCTTACTTGAGAATAAAGTGGTTAGAAACGAGAAAACGGGTCAAAATCACAATTAGGGCACAATTAGGGTTTTCTGGATTTGTTTCTTGTATAATTGAAGTAGAATGATGAAATGATAATGGATTATGATTGAGAATGTTGTAATTTATGTTATTATAACTTATTTAAGTATTGGTTCAAGTTTACAATGGATAAAAACCAAGAAACGGGTCATGGTTTAGTATTTTGTTCGGGTTAGGGTTTCTGACTTTTGAATTAGGGTTTTAAGAGTAAAAATGTGTATGAAAGATTATGAATAGAATAATTAGGGTTTATACATTGTATATTGAGTGTAGTAGCTTGCACAAGAGTTGTGGTGAAGAAATTATAATGAAAACGGAGGTAAAACGGTTATTTTGGATGTCATGCTTAATGACTTGTACATTGAGCTTTTAGAGACTTGTACCTTTCTTTGAAGAGAATGTATATTCATATGAGATGTTATATTACTTGTACATATGCTTTAGTAGCTTGTGCATTCACTTTAGATGTTAACCCTTCATGAAATTAGGGTTTAGAGGTATCCGATAATGGTTTAAAGCCTGTTTTGATATAACGTTGCGAATGATACATTATAGGAATAATGTACTTTGTAATAAGGATATGATGATATTGGCTTGACATATTGTGATGTTTGCTTGACATATATGAAGACAGAATGGTCATAGATAGGTTGCGTGAGCTTGTCTACTTTAGTTATGCAAGTTACATGACATACTGAGATATTGACAATGCAAGTAATGTAATAAAGCGAAAAATTTCCCCGTACAATTGTAATAATAGTAAAATAGGTTTTGCATTTGATGAAAATTCTTGGGTTGTTATAGTCTCCACCCCTTACAGAAATCTCGTCCCGAGATTTAATTGAAAGTTATAGTGGTATTGTTTAGAGATAGGTATTGGGTATGAATTTAGGTTAATCAAGGTCACAAGTCCACGTGTGTGATGCATTTATAATTATGTTGCGCACCATAATTATAATTACCTCCTTTCACACGTCTACTTATTTTTCAAGACCACATCTCTTGATGATAGAAAATAGAATTTCTCCAGATCCTAATAAAACCTGGGTGGATGGAATACATTGCGCCACTCAAATCGTAAGAAATCGTTATTCATTAACCTTTAAAAGTCAACATCGAATAAGAATGCTATCACAAGTCTTTGTCAAAATTTTCATACCTAGTGGTATTGAAATCATTTGACATTGTTATTTAGATTTTTGTGGTTTCCATGTTTTTACGTTGGCAGAATTATTATAAGAGATTTTAGAAATACGAAGATCATGGAATGAGTAATGTCAAGGAATGATTATGAATTTGTAAGAGAGTTGCTAATCACGTGAGATACAGATTTGGAAATGAATAGATATTAAAGGTAATAATGAAAATGATTAAGGGATTGTTTGTACAAACGGATTGAAAGAAACTTGTTTGTACGTATGTTATATACTTAAGCCTACTTATTTATAATTAGTCACTTACAAAAAGAAGCGTCCAACTCCTTGTAACTGAGAACTTATAAATTCATAGTTCGGAGATTTATCATTTCCTTATTTAAATGAAGAAGTGACCTAATTCATTTCAATAAGATGATCATAAATCGTCTTACTTAAGCATAAAAACACGATATGGTAATGTGTAGAAAATGATATGATCATGAATTGTTAGATAATATTGAGATGTTGATTGTACTGACACCCATATAATCGAGGATGATAATTTATGTTTCAAAGGTATGAGAAGAGTATTCAGAGTTGAATATGATAGAATTGACGAGTTTTGATACCACCAGATAACAAGATGTAACGGAATCATACTTTATTATTTCATGGATAACTTTACATATGAACTTTACATATGAAAAAGAGTTGATACTTATTCTAAGTATCTTGTAGTAGGATAAAAGTAACAAATGACAAGGATTGTAGCTTGATGATTAGGGTTTTTAGATTGAAGAAGATTCTGATGAGAGTTGAATATCCTCGAGAGTTGTTTCTAGGGTAGAAATCCTAAAGTGAACAAAAGCGAGCTCACTTCTAAGTATGCTTTCCTATGGCCCTGTTGTTTGCTTTTGAGCACTGATTCGCATAATGTCCTTTCTTTCCACAGGCATTACAAGTTACGGATATGGTTTGAAGATTGTTTCTAGTGGTTGGTCTTTTGTTTCTGCAGTTCTTGGTCAGATGACCTATTTTGTTGCAAGTCTGGCACTTGACAGTACAAGGACCTATGTGATGTAGGGTGCATCTTTCACACAAAGGACGATTTCCAGTATACCCATTGGTGGCAGTATAAGTCCTGAAGGTTTCTTGCTTCCTATTCTGCTGTTGGTGGTGATCATTGTTACGGTTGTTATTGTTATAGTTATTCTGATAGTTGTTGTTGATGATGTTTCCCTTATCTTCTAATTTTCGTTTATGATCATTGGTTTCTTGCACAGAATCGCGTTTTATTATCTGATCCATTAACCTCTGGGATATGTTGATGGCTTCCTCCAAAGTTTGAGGCTTCGAGGCAGTAACGTTTCCTTCAATGCTTTGCGGTAGTCCCCCGATGAAAGCTTCCATAAGTTTCTCAGAATTCGGCACCATGTTTGGACATAAGATTGTTAATTCTTGGAATCTTCTAATATAAGTCTTGAGATCACTTCCATTTACAGTTAGACCATAAAATTCATCTTCCATTTTCTTGATCTCAGTTCGAGGACAATACTTGTTTGTCAGAAGCCTTTTTAACTCAGTCCAGGTGATTTGATTAGCTTGCTCTATTCCCATAGGCTGGGCATGTGCATTCCACCAGGACAAGGCATCATCAGTTAAAGTACCAGTAGCAAATGTTACTCTGTCTTCCTCGGCACACTTGCTACGAGAAAACACTGACTCAGTACGTTCAAACCAGCGAATGAGGTCAACAGCTCCTTCTGTGCCATTGAAGTAGAAAGGTTGACAGTTTATGAATTCTTTGTAGTTTCCTCTTTTTGCTACAGGAATTTCTCTGGGTTCAGTGTTCCTATTGGAATTGTCGGAAGTTGCCATGGCAGCAGCTTGTGCTTTCAGAGCTGAGGAGATGCCATCATTAATCAGTTGCCGGATGGCATCCAAAGTTATGACTGGTGTTTCAGATGTTGACGTCCTTTTGGGAGGCATTCTATCAACAAAAGATGATACGTAGTAAGAATGATATCATAAGTTTTGAAAAGTAATAAAAAAGAATGTGATGCTTAAAATGCTTAAAGGAAAATAATTATTTTTGAATTTTAAGCACTTAGAGGTTATGATAAAGACGGAAATAATGACGCAAATAGTGGAAATGATGATGAAAGAGAGATAAGTTGGAAAAATAAGGTATGAAACGGGATTGCCTTTATAAATAACTTGCCTTTTCACTGTACATAGTCAAGATTTGACAAGCGTTTTTATTTATACCACACATCCCGTGGCTTAGGATAAAGCTATAACTAGTCTAAGAGTTTGTTGATTCTGAGTTGGTAGATGACATCCTAAAGATCTTCCTGATTTGTTTGGTGACGAGCTTGGATTTTCTCAATGATTCATTCAAGATTGGAAATTCTGTAGTGAGTAAAGGCAATCTTATCCTTTTGCCCTAACCGCTTCTTTTGAAGTTTGACAATCTGAATACGGATTTCCTTGAGTTCAGTCTTCAGTTCGTTACCATTTATACGTCCTTCTTCCATTTTCTCGATGTGGTGAAGATAGAGTTCATCTAAGTAATTCAAGATATCTTCGACTTGTTTCTCATGATGTTTTAGATACATCTTATCTGAACATTTTCCTATTTCAAATACTTGAGGAGGGATAGAAGTATAAACTAAGGAAGACGGTGATACCAAATTACAAGTTTGATTCTGAGATGAATTAGATAACGTAGTTGAGGAAGAAGATGAGGAACATATTTGCTTCTTAGGTGGTAATAGTTCTTCAGGAATAAAGAAATATCGAGGATTAAATAGTAGTGATAGTGGTAATATTGGAGATAGAGTCAAAATAGTTGGTAGAGTAATAGGATCTGGTGATAAAATAGGTAATTCCTTAGCATAAATTGTTTGTACGTCCCTCAAATAAGTATTATTGTAGAAAGATGAGATTACCGGTGGAATCATATTATTGTTAGAGTTTTCTGAAGAGTTAAAAGAATTGCTTCCCAATGAAACTAGGAAATAATCTGATGAGACCGAAATATAGTTAAGAATATTCATAGAGGAAAGAGTGTCCTAAATATCGGAAGTAAAGTGGTTGGGAAAAGACATCGTTCTATTAACAACCTAGTTTGTAAATAACATAAGTTATTTATGTAATAGTATAATAGATATGTATATTTACATACTTGTTCCGGAATGTAGTGGCACGGAGGACTTTGATGGCTGAAAAGATGAAATGTGGTTATAGTTAAGGTTTTGACCTTGTTCTCTATAACCATGGCGCTGATACCAATCTGTAACACCCCCATTTTTACAATATAGCAGCGGAAGATAATCTGGGGTATTACTTCATGGATACAACAATCATAATCATAGAAAACAACTTTAAAAGAGACGTTATTGGAAAAATTTAGTTATCATTCATTATAATCAGAGTTTTTACAAAATGCAGGTCCCAAAATCTAGTTACATATAGTGTGAATGATAACAAGTTTTAGCCATCTTCATGTCCATGCCACTCCGTGCCGTATATTGCTCAATAACCTGAGATAAACATGCTAAAAAGTCAACACAAAGGTTGAGTGAAATTCATAGGTTTGATAAACAGTTTGAATACAAGTCATAGTGTAATAATTGTACAAACACAATTATTATGAAAATGTTATTGTTATGATCTTGGGTCACGTTATTATATACCCGTTATTTGTAATAATTGCAACGAATGCAATTATCATAGTAACCGTGTATTACTGCGTTATTGTCTTGTTTGGTCTGTTTGGTCTTGTTTGGTATAGTATAGTCTGGTCTTGTCTGGTCTTGTGTGGTCTAAGCTCATGGCACACAAACTGACTAGTGTATATATATATATATATATATACCTAAAATGATGTGATATATATATATAGAGATAATGGCCCTCGGTGTAGGTAATTGCCATATACCTATGAAATTCAAATTTAGTATGTTTGGTTACCTATCCGGCTAACACAAATAGGATTCGTCAATCCCGATAGATCTATCCAAAATATTTACGTTCACCCGAAAGTGATTAATGGTCCATGATAATGAGGGACTTTTAGCATAAAGTAACTTAGAAATTAGTCGTAATGGTGTATCAGATTAGCATATAACTTGCAAAAATACTTGTATTCATAATTTATAGCATGTATAAGTCTTTGAAAAGTAATCACATTGTTATAAGATAAACGAGTATGTAAAAGAGTTTGTAACAAGCATGTATCCCCCTCGCGGGTTTATAAAACATGTAAAATAAGTAAAGGCGAGGTTATGAACTTCACCTGGTAGGTAGTTGTAATAAATATTCTGAAATGAAAGCTGACGACCTTATCACAATCTTAACCGGGGAATGTTGATATAGTAAAATGATAGTAAACAGCCACGTCACGCAACCTGAGTAAATATGTTGAGTCTTAGGAAGATTGTACTCTAGAACTTTAGTTTTAAGAGTTATGAGTTTGATTGAAGAGTTTGGAATTATTGTATCACTGTTCGGGCCATCATAATTCAGAAGTCATTTAGTAAACGTTTGAGGAGCTAGGGCACTTTAAATCGTAAACCCAACAACTCAGTCAGAACGTAATACCAAGATGAAACTCCTTAATATGAAGCTCCCTAGTATTGTGATATGATATAATCGGTTTTAAGCGTTTTGATCAATATCTGGAAATGTTAAGCACGAGAAGCGTTAATTAAAGTTATGTCTTATAAGGTTTTAAACATGATTTTATACTTTTTCAAAATGTTACATTTTAGACCCTTGAGTTTGAAAAGTGGCAGAATCTACCCTTGGAGTTTGCACTTTTACGACTTTGGTCCTTCAACTTTAAAAGATATACCAAGTAAACCTTGTATTTTTAAAGTGACATAATAGACCCCTATAGTTATAACTTTGATAAAATGACATATTCAGCCCTTCTAGTTATTAATTTTAGAAAGTTACGATATATACCCCTTGCATGGATTATAATTACAAAACATGTCCAAATTGCCATGCAAGCTTATTTTAACATTTCAATAGACATTTATAAGTTATAATAAACTAAAATATGAATATTTAACGCAACGCAAGTTTAAAATAACGATTCGTTAAGCTAGGAAGCAAAACGGGTCAAATTAGGGTTTTAAAACGTAAACGCGCGGGTTTTAAGTTCAAATTCCTTTATTAATCAATAAAGTAGTTATTTTAACATTAGTTAAGCATGCTAGGATATATTATAACAATATTTAACCATTATGACATTACATTTAAGAAAAAACGTGAAATTAGGGTTTCGGGTGTACGGTTTTGGATCAAAACGGAAAATGAGCATGAATTGAGTTATGAAACTTTAACAAGAGTTTATTTAGGATCATATGAACATTATAAGAGTGTAGGAATGGAAGTAGAATATCTAGAACCTAGGTTTGAGCTTCAAGGAGAAAAAATGGTAGAAATGGGTCGTTTCGGGTATTATTTCCACTCGTACGCCTTGTATCTTGTTCCTGGGGCTTCAAATCTTTAAAGATTCGTTTGATTGATCTTCTTAGATGATCCTAGGATCATAAGGAGCAGATAAAGGTTGCTCACTTGGGTTATAGATAAGAGAGTTGGGTGCAAGTTTGAATGAACACAAGAGTGCCCTATTTATACTTGAATTCAAGTGAGGTGAGTAAGCAAGGCTTAGTTTCTGATTTAGGACGTGTGGAACAGCTAGAGGGTGATGAGGAGAGGCTATGAGATGAGTTGTATTGTGATGCCGTGTGTAAACAAGGAAGAAAAAGAGACCATATGGCCAATTTTTGTACCAAGAACATATAATATTTTTGTTATAGCAGGTGGGTAAGCTGCTATGGAGCATGTGGGTGAGTCATGAGGTGCTTGATTGCAATGGAAAGTTCTAAAATGGGTCATTTTGCAAGATTATGGGTCGCGAGTCATTTAGGGCTTATTTAGGGTTTTCAAGCTTGTAATTCATGTACATTTGATCAATAATAATGGATTAATGTTTGTAAGGATTGTATTAAGGATTAATAACAAGAATTGATAGGTGGTTCGGGTTTAAAATGGGCAAAAATGAGTAAATGCGGGTCCAAAGTCCAAGTTAGGGGCACAATTAGGCGTTCTTGGATTTAATTTTAATATAGTTGAAGTAAAATGATGAAATGATGATTGTATATGATTGAGAATGTTGTAAATTAAGTTATTACAACTTATTTGAGTATTGGTTTAGGTTTACAATGGATAAAAACGAAGAAACAGGTCATGGTTTAGAAACTAGCTCGGTTTTAGGGTTTAGGGTTTTGAATTAGGGTTTTAAGAGTAAAAATGTGTATAAATGTTTATGAATAGAATAATTAGGGTTTACACATTGTATATTGAGTGTAGTAGCTTGTACACAAGTGATGGTGAAGAATTTAGAATGAAAACGGAGGTAAAACGGCTATTTTAGATGTCATGCTTAATGACTTATACATTATGCTTTGAAAACTTGTACTTGATTTGGAGGGAGTTTATATTTCAAATGAGATGTTATGTTACTTGTGTATATGCTTTAGTAGCTTGTACATTCACTTTAGATATTAACCTTTCATGGAATTTAGGGTTTAGAGGTATATGATAACGGTTTAAAGCCCGTTTTGATATAACGTTGCGAATGGTACATTATAGGAATAATGTACTTTGTAATAAGGATATGATGATATTAACTTGACATATTGTGATGTTTACTTGACATATATGAAGATAGGATTGCCATAGATAGGTTGCGTGAGCTCGTCTACTTTAGTTATGTAAGTTACATGACATACTGAGATATTGACAATGCAAGTAATGTAATAAAGCGAAAAATTTCCCTGTATAATTGTGATCATAGTAAAATAGGTTGATGAAAATTCTTGGGTTGTTATACAAAATCTAGAAGATTAGAAACTAAGGAAGTCGTAGGTTCTGTTGTTGGTACAGGTGTTGTTGTTGTCATCTGTAGAATAGAAGAGAATGGCTGAATTATCAGAGTAACGATCGTTACATAAACAGTAGAAATTTCCGGGATAGCCGTCACAGGTACTGAGATATTTGGGGGTGTTTGAGTGCTTAATTCTTCATGAGAAGTCTTGACATTCATCATAGAAGCTACTTCATCAATGACTGGTGGAGCATTATCCAAATTAAGAAATTTGCTTGCAAAGTCGGATGAAACAGAAAAGCTTTGCTTTGAACCTTCAGTCTTTTGTGAAGAGGTAAGTGTCACGTGTACATCTTTAATGACTTGCTCATATGACTTCTCTTGAGAAGCACTTTCATGAGTAGTTTCAGTCATCTTTGCATCTTCTTTCCCTACTTCTTTAGGTTCTGTAAATTTTGACCTCACGTTTACATCCTTGTATAATTCATCATACTCTTCATCATCATCATTGAATTCAAAGCTATCAGGAGTACGTACATCATCTTCCTCTTTTTCTTCTTCTTTATCATCATTTGGATTTAGATTCAGATTCTCATCTTAATCAGACTCTGTCTTTTCACTGTCACTTGTTTCTTTTTCGTCATTAGCATCACTTTTAACATCATCATCCTTGGTTACTTCATCACTATTATCTTCATTACATTCATCATCATCACTATCTCCCCACAATTCATTTTCACTCTCGGAAAGATATTTGGGTACATTTGGAACCCATGGTTTAGTACCAATTCATTCATCTGCACCAGATGTCTTGCGTTGTTGCTCATCAGGAACCCCTAATTCAAAATCAGTTCTATCACCTAAGCCACTTGCTTGAGAGATATGAAAGTCTTTCTTGCTTTATTTTGTAGCCTCCTTGAGCTTAGCAGCTTCAGATAGAGCTACTTTCGAGAGTACATTCAAACCTTTACCTTTGTTAGCCTCAACTAGTGCTTTCTTTTTTGTCGATTTAGGTTTAGAAGTTGACTTCTTCTTGGAAGGTACATCTTTCTTAGCTTTGGTAGGCTTCTTCTTGGAAGGAATTTCCTCAGATGAGATGGCTAAATCAGATTTTATTTTAGGTTTCTTTAATTTTGAGGGTTCAGCTCCTAAAGATATTGCTTAATAAGTCTTGTAAGCTATAGAGTCCAACATGGCTTGATTTGTCATTGCTTTAGGGAGAATAGCACCATATATTTAGGCGTCTTCATGTCTGGAGATGAATCTCATGGTCCCCATTAAGCTATCATCACGAGTAGTGTGCATAAACGTTCTGTTTCTCATTGAGATGGACTTATCTTTTTCTAGGAAGTGATGAATGATAATCTTTGTGAATCTAGGATAGAACATCTTGTCTTGTTTCTTAGAATCTATGTTATCAATCTGGTAAGCCAAGTCCTCCCATATTAAAGCAACAAAGTCCAAATTCTTCTTGTAGTACATTCCTCATAAGATTTAAACTCTTGAAAGTCGAATCTAATCAAGACCAGATACCTTTCCACAAAGATATTTGTTGATGATTAATGCAAAGGTTCTCCATGGTTGATGCAGATGATCAACAATTACATCAGTGATGTACTTGATTTCTCTTGAATGACCAAGTTCACGGATAAAAGATAGAGCTTCCTCTTCAGATGGGGGTTCATCAAATTCTTGACCCGGAATCCTTAGACATATGTTGAGAATACCTCTGAACACTTCAACATTCACAGAAAACTTCTTATTGTCGATCTTGAATCGATATAATGCCTTATGTTTGTCGACGATAGCCCAGAACTGATGCATGTAGATGACTGGAACTTCAGCAGTGATAAGGAATGCAGGATAGCATGTTGTAAGAGCAAGGGCATCCAACACTACTTGATAAGTAGGTTCCTTTAGATTCATTCATGGATTGATCCTCATGTTACATTTACCGATGACACGATGGTTTTCTAGAGCAACTAGGGCATTGTCTAGTTCAATTTGTTGAGCTTTAGAAGTCATGATTCTGCTAAGAGTTTGCCAATACAGTTTATATATAACCATGTTTATATATGACACTATATAGCATTATGTTTAAAGACAGTCATGCATTTAGATTGCAAAATTAAGATTATTAATCAAAGGATTAAGAAAACATAGACAAGCAAACATGTAGCACACATAGGAGAATACCTAAACAAAACTAATTCGCCTCCTTAAGAAACACATTAATTTGCCTCCTTAAAAAAAATCAAATTCGCCTCCTTAAGAGAAAAATCTAATTCGCCTCCTTAAGAGAAAAATCTAATTCGCCTCCTTAAGAGAAAAATCTAATTCGCCACCTTAAGGAGAAATTCTAATTCGCCTACTAAAGGGAAAATTCTAATTCACCTCCTTAAGGAGAAATTCTAATTGGCCTCCTAAAGGGAAAATTCTAATTCTCCTCCTTAAGGAGAAATTCTAATTCGCCTCCTAAAGGGAAAATTCTAATTTGCCTCCTTAAGGAGGGGATTAATTCGCCTCTTAAAGAAGGGGACTAATTCGCCTCCTGAAGGAGGGGACTAATTTGCCTAATGAAGGAGGTATAATTCGCCTCCTATTGTCAGTGCCTAATTCGCCTTGATAATTCAAAGTTATAAACTTAATGATTTTAGACATAAAAAATCATTCAAAGGGGAACTTTAGCAACACATAACATCATATGACCCATCTCAATCAAGAATTAACCACAAAAATTGCCACAATGCTTAAAACGAACCCCGGAATCACATAAATCACATTCATAAGTTTCATTTATGTTCAAACAAAAGATATAAGGGCTCTAATGCATATAAGGATAGGTTATAATACAGTTAAAACACAAACCCATCAACACTTCCTATTTCTACCCATTTTACCTAAATTTCGCATACAAGAATCATCAAAAACCTAATCAATGTATGTCCCTTCAAGAGAAGTAAATCTGTTTAATGAGTCATTAGTATTCTTATTGGGTTTCAGAAACCCTCTATCAAATTTCAACTTTGTAACAAACTTTTGATTTTGACGAAACCCTAAATCAAGTTTTAGGGGTTTTTAGCTTAGTGACTGAAAATTGGATCATTCCTGTTGATTATAGATCATTAGGATGATACGAACATATTTCTAGTAATACCTAAGCTTGAAAAACAAAAAAGTTGGATGTGTTCTTGCTGATGGGGAAGGGGGGGGGGGGGTGGGGGGGGGGGGGGGGGGGGGGGGGGGTGGTTTGTGGTTGGGGTGGTGGGGGGGGGGGGGGGCACTCCCCCCCCCCCCCCCCCCCCCTTGGGGGGGTGGGGGGGTGTGGGGGGGGGGGGGGGGGGTGGGGGGCGTTGTGTGCAGTGTGGGGGGGGGGGGGGGGGGAAGATTCGCAAATAAAGGCTGGAGGAAAAAATTTAATGATGTGTGTGTTATTGTGTTAGCTATGTAGAAATCGGCGGCAAGGGGTGTTGTGTTAGGAACTTTAAGTTTGACATAATATGCCCCGAATTCTGACCTTTATGCCTTTTTGTCTTAAACAAGTTATCTAAGGTCTGAATAGTTTAGACAATTAGCCATTTAGTCTTAATATTTTAAACATACCGACACTACGGCAACTTTTTTTACGCAATTAATCCCCTAAAGGCATAAACACATAATGTTAAGGCCACACTTAAGTAAACGTAATTAACTCCCTTTAATTGTAGAACACTCGTTAATGTTTAAAATAATCCTGTTTTCCTTTATCACAAACTGATTTTATGAAGAAGATATTTGATATTTTCTCTCCCTCAAACAATGACCCGTTTTTTATTTAAAAAGTTATAGTCGTTGTTTTAGTGTTCAAATGTCTTTGAAAATGGTTTTCTAATGACTTTCCGATATTAATGTTTTAAGTCTGAAAAACAACACCATAGAAAATAATATTTCTCTTATTTTAACACATAAGCGCACTGACACGTACACTTATGGAATATAGGAAGCACGGGTTGTGATGCAAAGTAATCACAAGCCTTTGAATGAATATGAAGTAATTCATTCCCGAGAAAAATAAATTTCCCGTTGTGACGTGAAGTTTTCTTTTTTGAAATACTTGCCTTTAAGATGATGATCGGGTTACTATTCAAAATAGATTAGCAAAAGCCATTTGGGCATGTTTTGGGCTTTATGAACTTTTTGCTCGCCTTCATTTCAAACCTTCGTATTATTATTAAATGAATTGCTAAGGCGTAAATTTATTCGATTTTCAGTAGACATGCCAGAGATACATATTTTTATATTTTTCTGATTTTTTAATTTTTTAATTTTCTTTTGGAAAACAATTATATAAAAGAAAAATATTTTTATGTTTTTTTATATACATATGATACATGATATATTACGAGTTACCACCATTACTCGTCCTCTTTCTTTGTTAGACATTTAAGAGTTTCCAGAGACATGCTTTTCATACCGAGCTTTTCAATCAAGAAATTAAATCTTTCTCTTGGCAAGGGTTTGGTTAAAGAATGTCTAAGCAGTTGATATTCCGTTCGAACAAAGTAGAGTTCCACTATTTCATTCTCCACCTGCTCCTTTATAAAATGGTATCGTACATCAATGTGTTTGGCTCTTGAGTGTTATACGTTGTTGTAGCATAGAGCAATCGCACTTTTGTTATCGCAGTATAGAGGAATCTTATTTAATTGAAAAGCATAATCTGTTAGCTGTGAACGCATCCATAAGATTTGAGCACAACACCTATATAAGGAAATATACTCCTCCTCTGTACTTGATATCGCAATTCTCTTTAGCTTCTTGTAAGACCAGCTAACAAGTTTATCACCTAAGAATTAAGCGCTTCCTGATGTACTGCGTGATCTGCATCAGCATATGCTGTTAGAGACATGCTGGTATCCTTCGAGTACTAGAGACCCATGTTAATGGTTCCCTTTAGGTATCAAAAGATTTGTTTAACCGCATTTAAGTGCTTTTCGGTAGGCTTTTCCTACTACCGGGCACATAAGCAGTCTGCATAAATAAGGTCAGGTCTACTGGATGTCAGATACATGAGGGATCCAATCATGCTACGGTAAAGTATAGCATCAACTGGTGTGCCCTGTAGATCTTCATCCAGTTTATTCTTTTCCACCATATGTGTGTCTACAAAATCACTAGTTAGCAAACCATATTTTTTAATAATTTCATAAGCATATCTTGTTTAGTTTAGGAAGATGCCTCTAGAACTTTGAGATATTGGTAATCCTAAAAAGAATGCCATCTGCCCCATCATCGAGATCTTGAACTTAGTGGTGATCAGATTAGCAAACTCATTACACAAAGCAGTATTAGTGGATGCAAATATGATATCGTCAACATAAATTTGTACCAGTAATAAGTCATTTCCTGCTTTCCGTGTGAAGAGTGTTGGATCCACTGCACCTTTAGAGAAATGTTGTCAAATGAGGAAACTTGACAGCATGTCATACCATGCACGCAATGATTGTTTGAGACCGTACAAGGCCTTTTGAAAAACATAGACCTCCTCTTTTAGCTCTCCATTTAAGAAATCCGTTTTTACATCCATTTGGAAAATCATAATATTCTTGTTGGGGACCGCCAGGTAAATACGGGACCGCCATCAGCAAGACACAAAACGGGACACTTAACCAAAAAATTTCAAAACTGAAAAACAAACACCCCCTTACCTGCTGCCATTGACGAACTCGAACCAAAACCCACCAAAACTCAAAATCAACCATTAAAACTTCAATTGAAGATCAAATCAACACTAATAATCATTCCTAATATCACAAAGATCATCAATTGTAAGTCATTTCATCTATTTTCTTTCAATTTGAGTCTAGGGTTCATGATGAACACCAAAAATTGAAATTGGGGATTTTTAATTTTTCTTTCAACTTTGTGCAATTAAGAATACTAGGATACAATGTATAACTAATATGCTTCCCGTAGATATAGGATTTGCATACATTAGTGAACTTGTTGAAAAATTGATTTCGAACCAAACCCCAATTTTATTTTCAAATCACTCACGTTAGGAACACAATAAAATTGTTGTTATGCATTGTCAATACAACCTAAAAACGTTTTCAAACACATGCATAATGATCTCATAAACAAATTTCGAGATACATAATTCATATGTATTTTTCGACTTGTTTGGTTGAGCAAAATCAAACCAAGGAGCGTTTGGATTAACTCTTAGGATGTTATATTTAGGTTGAGTTAATCGTTACTCCACATTTGTTGCATATAGGCACACACTAGGCACGAACTCAAAACATCAATACATGTACTCACTAGAAATCTTTCTCAAGTTTCGGTTTTACTAAAAATTACGACTATCTTTCTTAGGTAAAATGGAGTTCGAAGATGAACTACGTTACACAAAATCATACATCCCAAAGATTTCGAATGATTCCTACATACCTAACTACTTGAAACCTATCATTCAAAATTTAGAATGCAGAGCTATTCACGAAGGTCGTCTTGTTAAACCCGAATCAACCAAATACGACAACATCAAAACAATGTTTAAAGCCATCAAACTCACTAAAATATATAACCTACATGAAGCCATTTGTCCTAGATTTCTACTTGAATTTATCTCATCCATGGAAATAATCCATGAAAATAATCAAAACACTTTCATACTCATTTGAATCATTTGCGTCAATTCTCTTCATTCCATTTCATGGTCAATGTTCTTACTCCGAAGACTCATCTCTTAACTCTTTAAGAATGAATCAAAACTCTTTCATACCCTTTGAATCCAATGTACCAACTCCAAAAGAAATAATTCAATCCTTAACAATATATGTACAAACCATCTTTCCAAACAAAATTCTCAAAGAAGAACTTTGTGTTGAACTAAGATCTTGGAATGAAATCATTCAAGAAAATGCTTTTGGTAATCAAAATGACTCACCTTTTCTTCCTGCATCATCATGTCACATGATGTATTGCATCATAACTATCACTCCATTCAACTTTGCATAACTTCTAATTCAAAGAATCAAAAATATCAAATATCAACCAAATACCCCAATACCATATGGAATAATTCTAAGTCGTCTATATGAACACATTATCAAAACCAATCCTTATCTTCGTAATCCAAAATACAAAACATATTGGGGATCTATGTAACACCCCCATTTTCATATATCTCAGTGGAAGGGTCATTTGGGGTGCTACGTCATAATATAACAACTCAAGCATAGAAAATGACTCGAAAAGAGACGTTTTTAAATACATTCATTCGAAATAAAAGTTTACATCATAGGTCCCAAATTGTTTCATAATTCATACAACATTTTTGCAAATCATCTTCGAATGACTTTTATTTAATGGGCCTTCAAAACATTTAGGTTTCCATAAGCGACAACCGAAATCTCCATCGCCGAATTACCTTCAAGGACCTGAGATAAAACATGCTAAAACGTCAACAATAATGTTGAGTAAATCCATAGAGTTTATATATATAAAAAATAAAATTTCCGAACATAAGTATCATTTCTTAATATTCATCAGGATATAACGATGTGGCCAAACAAAGTTATATCGAGAGATTATTTATAAGCCTCATGACATCGAACCTTACTTTTGTCATTGTTGCCGATTGGTACCGTAAAGTATTCAAATATTAAAAGATTACCTTAACCAAATCATATCTCTCATCAAGGGACCCTCGAACTCTTTTTTCCTTCAATCCATCACTCACCAACTCTCCTTGAAACAATCCTCATGAATTCAAGAATCATCTATCTACTAGTTTACATTCCATTAAATGCTT
This sequence comes from Tanacetum coccineum, assembly GCA_026074375.1. Classification (NCBI taxonomy): domain Eukaryota; kingdom Viridiplantae; phylum Streptophyta; class Magnoliopsida; order Asterales; family Asteraceae; genus Tanacetum; species Tanacetum coccineum. Next base: position 10,396 of record BQNB010044815.1, on the reverse strand, counting down.
TAATAAGTTGGTTTAAGTAATGATTATCCATACCTTGCAATCATCAACTATATTGTCCTTATGTGACTATATATGATTTCTTCTTGATTTAAATGACTTTACTTTATGAGTGTTTTTAATGTGTGGATTATACTCTTAAAGATATTTTTGTCATGCCTTATATCTTGCACTTGTACTTTTACATTAAACCTAGTATTGAAGCAAACAAATTATCTAAGATCGATTACCTTTTGGTTGCCACCGAACAAGTGGAGCTTACATCCAGGGGTGAGTCTTTTAATCGTTATTTCTTTCTCTCCTACAACGACTCGGACGAACAACCTTAAAGTATATCTACAAAAAGGGTTGAGGAAATAGAATAAAACTCATTAATAAATATTATAAACTACTAATTTTATACAAAATTATTTATGTTTATGGAATCAATCAAAAACAAAAATGGGGGAGATAGATTAATGACAAATAATGTCAAAAACTTTAATTATTATTTTTCCTGACCTCTCAATGTAATGATAATAACAAAATAAATGAAAACGTTCACGATACAATTAAACGTTAATAAATTACTAATCAAAAAAAATTCTATTATCGTAAGATTAATCACATAAAGTATGGATAAAAAAATCATTAAACATGATATATGACAGAGAAAATATTTTTCTAAACCTTACATTTCTACAATTTGTTTTTATAAAAATATAAAAACAAAATATTTTATTTATTAAAAGAAATGTTTTTATTACAAACATAAAATTTTGAAATTTCAAAAATATTCTCCCCAAAAAAGAAGGTTTCAATAAAAAATACAACCTTATCACCACAAAAGGACAAAAAAGAGAGCGAGTCTAAGTGACAGCCCCCCTTTAAAAATAGGGACCGCCGAGAACTTGAAGCCACCTAAGCATACGTTTGCATTTTTTTTGTCCCTATAAATACTTGGGCCACCCCATCTGAAAAATAAGAACCTCTTGCCAAAGAATTTTTTCAGGATCTGTTATTCTCTCTTCTTTTTCCTTTCTTTCTGAAACACATAACTTGATCACTAACAATATGATCGTTGTTTTCAAGGTGATTTAATTCTTCTTCCCCCTTCTTCTTCCTCTAATCAAGTGCAAGAGAAGAAACAATCTATTTCCTCTATCACTAATTGTTACATGATCTAACTCTTGTATCCTCCTCAAGATCACAAATCTTCATATACATATATTATTAGTGTTGTTGTGTAGAAAAGGTTGAGTGTAGATCCATAAGTGTATAATTGAGTATTGGTTTGAGTTGGATTGTGTGTCAATCCAAGGTTAATATATATCTTTGTTATGTGTAAAGACTTAGTGAAGTCTATTAGATTGTGTTCTAGCTAAGGGTTTAACTCCACATCTAAAGCTTAGGACTCGACATCTAGCTTAGTGTCGGAAAAGAAAGTAAGCGACGTGTAACCAGGTTTTCCTCCCGCATAAAGGGACTTGTTGACATAGTGAAATCTCTAGTGGAGTAATCGGTGAGAGGAGTAGGAAACGAAAGAGTTGCATCGTTGCGGAACCACTATAAATTTGGTGTCCTTGGTTTTTGATCTATTCTTTCTCTATCTCTTTATTGTTATTGCTTAGCCTTAGTCATCATAATAAGATATTTAGTTGTGATTCATATGTAAGATAGATGATGACATATAAGCTCGAATCTAACAATTATTTCCCTAAGCAAAGTTTTTAAAAACGGTAAATATTAACCGAGTAAACTAATATAACCCCTCCCCCCTTCCTCTTCTAGTTTCCATCAAATAGTAAGACACAGATTACAAAGCTTTACTCTAGCAATACGAAACCACAAAAAGTTTTTTCCTAAAAATGTAGAAATGCCGCCCTATAGAACCGCATTGCCGTGTTCCCATCTATGCACGTGAACCGTAAGTTCTAACGAACAGACCCGACTCTCAGCAACAAAAAATAGAAAAGTTGCAAGAACATAGGAAATAACATTGTAAAGAAAACGACTTCCGTTTTAATAACTAGAAAATCTCCTTTAACATCTCTAAGAGATCAACAACCAACCAAAACCTAAAACTTGGGCAAGGGTTTGGAAAGAGTAAAATCCAAACACACCCTAGAATGCCTCATAGGAACTCCAATACTCTATATCATAAAAGTAACTATCATCAAGTTGGTTAGGACTATGAAACACAACAAGAATATCAGTTCCAACCTCCTATGTTCAACCAATGGGGTCCTTGTCCTCCGTTTCCTTACATGTGTCAACCAAACGGTATGCATAACTCTAATGGACCCATGAGATATTGGGGACCAAATGTTTGAGTTACATTGTGATTATAGGTATGGCTAAAAGTCAAGTTAGAACCAGATGAATAGATCAAGGATAGTGGCTGCTCAAGACACATGACAGGTAACAAAGATCTCTTCACATCCTACAAAGACTAAAACGGGGGTAACTAGCATTACCAGTGTAAACAACTGAAAAGCAAGATCGTCGAAGAAGGTACAATCACTCATAACTCTCTCACCATTCATGACGTAAGTCACATAGAAAATTTAGGATCTAATCTACTTAGTATAAGGCAAATTTGAGATAAAAATGCAAAGTACTATTTAGTGAAATCGGTAGCGAAATCATTAAAAACGACATTACCATAGGAAGGGGAATTAGGAAAAATGGTCTTTACATAATGAAAATGGGAAACTCTCCAAAAGATAGTCTTTGCTTAACCTCAATAGATGATACTTCGACCTTATGGCATCGAAGATTGGGTCACGCTAATATGCGACTTATACAATCGCTATCATCTAAAGAGCTTGTAAGGAATTTTCCTAAAATAAAATTTGAAAGTTATTTTTGCAATGCTTGTAATATTGGAAAACAAATACACACAAGTCATAAACCTAAAAATATGGTTTCAACCACTAAATGTCCTATAACATTTGCAGCATGACTTTGTTTTTTGTCCATCGGCCATCTAAAACTAAATGAAGGATATTTCTACACTTTTTCATAGACGACGACAACTCAAGATATACATTGACATGATTTTTAAAAACACAAAAATGAAGCTTTTGACCACTTTGAAATTTTAAGTAAAAGAATTTAAACTCAAAAGGTTGCCCCCTCCGGTTATATCTATACGCACGAATCATGGTCAGGAATTTGATAACGAAGTACAATTTGGAGCCTTTTGTGATGCTAATGGTATCACTCATAAATTTTTGGCTCCACGTACTTCAAAATCAAATGGGGCAGTAGAACGTAAAAACCAGACTTTGCAAGAAATGACTAGAACAATGCTTAATGAACAATTTATTCCTCAAAATTTTTTGTGTAATAATCCGTCGACAAAATGACCTACCACTTTATAACTAAATAAGATTCTTATTAGTCCCTTTCCCCCTAGGAACGAAACCTTATGATCCTTTCAAAAGGGAAAAAGCCCTCCTTAGAAAAAATACAAAGTCTTTGTGTAGCAAATTGCTTGTTATACTTAATACTTAAAGAAAGCTCGCTAAGTTTGACCCTAAAACCACCGAAGGCATAATTCCTTGGTTACTCACACTAATATTAAACTTATTTGTTCGCTACTATAAAAAAACCATTAGGTACAAAAAATCGCTAAATTTGAAATTCGACGAAAGACCCCCTCTACAACACCACCTATAGAATAGATGATTGTCCCCTGATGAAATGAAAATCATGAAAACAAGAAAAAGATTTTAAAATCAAGGAAAATAAACCATTAAACAAAGAAATCCCAAACATTAAGGAATCTAAAGATCATCCCTTAGAAACCATCATATGTACTCTAAAAAAAAGAACCCTAAGATCTTAAGTTCAAAGTCAAAGTACTGTATTTTTTTCTTTTGTTTTGTACCCCCGTTGAACCCAAAACATAAAAGAAGCCATTCAAGATGAAAGTTGGACTATGGCTATGCAAGAAGAGCTAGACCAATTTAAAACAAACGACATCTAAAGTCTTGTCCCTCCTCCTGAAAACCAAACTATCATAGGAACTAAATGGGTCTTTAAAAATAAGCTAGACGAAAACGGTATTGTTATCAATCAAGAATCAAGGCTAGACTTTTTGCTCAAGGATAACAATCAAACAAGAAGGAATAGATTTCGATGAAACCTATGCTCCCATAGCAAGATTAGAATCTATAAGGATCCTTCTTGCATATACTTGTGCACATGACTTCAAGCTTTATCAAATGGATGTCAAAAGTGCTTTTCTAAATGGTTTTATAAATGAAGAAGTCTTTGTTGCTCAACCTCCCGGGTTCATTGATTTTGAAAAACCTAACCATGTCCTTAAACTCATAAAGTCTCTTTATGGTCTTAAACAAGCACCCGAAGCTTGGTACGATAGACTAAAGCATACTCATCAACCACAATTACATCATGGGATTAGTAGATAACACTCTATTTACTAAGAAAAGAAAATCACATATCATCATCGTTCAAATCTATGTGGACGACATCATTTTCGGCTCAACTTGTCAAGATCTTTGCAATATTTTTTTCAAAAATCATGCACGACGAGTTTGAAATGAGCATGATGGGTGAATTGAATTTCTTCCTTGGTCTACAAATCAAACAACTAGAAGACGTAATCTTTTTCAACTAATCAAAATATGTCAAAGAAATGCTAAAGAAATTTGGTCTCGAAGACTCCAAGCCTATCAAAACTCCTATGGCATTCGAAACCAAACTTAGTCGAGATGAAGAAGGTGAACCCACTAACGACACTAAATATCGTGGCATGATTGGTAGCCTTCTCTACCTAACGGCTAGTCCCGAGCCGGATATCAGATTTAGTGTTATTGACAATTGTCGACCCATTACCAAGAAGCTCCAAAAACTTCCCACCTTGAAGCGGTAAAAAGAATATTTAGATATATTAAAGGAACCTCTCACCTAGGTTTATGGTATCACAAAGGAACGGGAGTAGAAACCATTGTCTATTCTGACTCCGATCATGCGGGAGACTATGTCGATCGCAAAAGCACAAAAAACCCCCGGTGTGTAATACATTCAAAGATGTTTGTCTCACAACGTGGTTCTAAGAAAACCACCGCATTAAAAAGCCATCCTCAATACGCACCGAAGCCGAATATATTTCAGTCTGGAAAAGCTTACCATCAATCCTTTGTATGAAACAAGTGCACTTAATAGAGCTATGATAAAAAAACCTAGAATAATCTATACCCTAACCTTTGTGACAATAAAGGTCCATTCGACTTAGCAAAAACCCGAACTACAATTCTCGGCACGAAAACAAATAGAAAGTACAACACCATTTTCTTCGTGACAATGTTCAAAAGAGGAACATCTCCATCGAGAAAGTTCCCTCTGAAGACAACATTGCCGATATTCTAACCAAACCACTCAAAAGAGAACCCTTCAATCTACTTAGGCTAGGACTCGATCTCATAGAACCTAACACCTAAAAGGTACACTCTCTCTCTCTCTTTCACTATCGCTCTGAGTCTAGGAATCTTTTTACTCAAAAAACATTAGGGAAGTTTTCATTTGCATTATGGATATACTATATGTAATCACATTTAAATAAAACTCGAATGAATTATCATTTTCCAAAAAATGCAAATCACACAAATAGGACATTATAAATAAAATTTCTGCTTGATTAATACAAAAAAAAAACATTTTTTTCGCATCACATATGTCTCTTGAATGTCTGTAATGGAACATATGATCAATATGTCATTTCAAACACGTTTAATTATAGCCACATCAAATCAAGGAGATTTGGTTTTCTCATGTATACGTATAATAAATGTTCTTTATCCTTTAGAGTCGAGAATATACCACAACCTCCAACATTGGTATCATATAGGCACACCCTAGAATTTTTTTTGCTGCTGGACATATGCCTGATTCTATTGTCTTACCAAAGCCGGTATTATTCTGCAAACAAACATGTCAGATACCTGCTGAACGACTGTACAGCAGTTGGTTTAAATACGAATTTCAAACCTCTACATCAACAAATTTCCTCCAAATCTAACCTAACAGCGACCTTAGGTGTTTAGAATATGAACCTTAGGCAAATCCAATGATTAGATCTTCTCCAAAATATCAAGCAATGCATTAAACTCTAACAATTTTTTCTTATAAAATAGTTAATCCAAACACTAGTTATCTTGTCCAAAGATCAAAGAAAATGCCTAAAGATAAGAAACTTAACTTTAAGGTCGCACCTTGCTAGGTGATGATGACCGATCTTGATTGCTTCTCCAACCCCAATCACCGTCCGATATCCCTCCTTGATCATCCCTAACACCACCCACTATCAAACGGCCCTCCAACAAACTCCGAAATTCTTCACCACCACTCTCCATCCTGTACACCCTCCGCGGGGATATCACCTAGCAAATCCATAGTTATACTACGAACTCCAAATCCACACCACCACCTTTGACTTTTTCCTCCTCCACCGGCTCCAAACGAAACCATACAAACACTCCTCACATTTGGAACCATCAACAACGGATCCTATTGCACTCTTGTTATCCACTCCTCCCACTTCTCTAAGCTCTCTTGATACACTAGAAGACCTTCCACCAACAACAACCAACCCTCCACCTCCTAGATCATCCTTCGACTCCATTGAGCATATGGCTAATGAACCCCCACCTCTTCCGAATATGGAACTTCCTCTCCCACCATTGCCACCACAATTCCCAACTTCCTCTCCTCCTCCTCTAAATTCATCAAACCCAACCTTCCCGCCTCTTCTGCCATTAGGACCAAACAATCCTTTTCCCTTGCTAACACATGAAATGTTTGTGAGCATTGCCAAAGACACAAGTTATGTTGACTAATCTCCGGGATGAGATACGGTTCATTCTAAATCATATCCTTGATCGCCTTAATGTTCTTACGCACCACTTATAGATTAGGACAATTAGGCCTAGAATAATTTCATATTTCATCCCTTGTCTTCTTAATATCATGATCAATAAATGTTGTAATCAATCATATTACAATAAAGTGTGTTCACTGAAAGTTGATTTTGTTAATTGTTTTCGGAATTGGATACAGAGTTTTGACTTTTCAAGTCAGCCGGTTCCCTTGGGCTACGAAGCCGGTTCCATTCATAGAACAGAACTGGCGACGACGGTTCTACAGAAGCATCTTTTGTTTCTTGGCCTCTAAAACCATTCTTTTTAGTAGTACTACTGTCCTAAAGCAAAGGGGCAATATCTCTTTGTACAAACATTTTGTTTTGCAGCTCATTCTAAAATAAAGTAGGATCCTAACGCAAGGGTAGCACTAGAAACCTTCCCCCTATGTTTCGCTTATAAACTTATTTTTAGAAACCTCTACTTAGCACCTTTTTGTTTCGACAAAAAGGGGGAGAAGGAAAGTAAAATGGGAAAAAGGAAATAAAATGAACCCAAATAAATCCATTTTAAACTAATTTACTTCCATAAAGATTTTAGTTTTGTCATCAACAAAAAGAGGGAGATTGTTAATACAAATAAACCCATAAAAACATTTATTTTATTGTATGATCTTATTTTTTGTTGATAACATTTAGTGAAATCTCTATGAAGGAAAAAATGTCTTAAACGTTTATTTTCCATTTTTAAGCATCACTGTTAAATATCATACAAAAAACAAATGTGAAGTAATAATTTTACATACATAAATAAGCCAATCATCATCATCATTTGCAATCAATCTTAAGGTAATCGTACAAAAATAACACATTATCACTCAAGAAATTTCAAATCAAAATTCGGATTAGGTTACTGTGCGCCGGTTCCCTTCGATATAAAGGTCGGTTCTGTTCTGCAACAGAACCGGCGAAATCGGCCTACAGTAAATTTTATGGCTATAAATACCAAGCCATTTTTCTTGTTTACACATAACTTTCTAACTAAAATCTCTCTTATCTACTGATCATTCTCTCTATTCTTCCATAGTTTTATTTAGCATTTTGTAGGTAATTCTCTTCAAACAAGAAATTGCCAAACACCCCTTCGAGACGATCAAGTTCCAAGAATCTTGTCTCGCATCTTAATAGCAGGGCCGTTTTGAGGGTGTGCGGGGTGAGCTAAGCCACATGCCTCAAAAATTTTAGGGGCCTCAAAAATTTTTCCCTAACAATATTTTTAAAGTTAAAGAAGTCTAATTTGCATTATATAATATAAACAAGACATTTTATATAAAACATTTCTTACTCGAAATGTCTCATACGTAATTTCGCACAGAGGCCTTCAAAATTGTCAGAAATTTAGAGACGGCCCGCTTAATACAACTAGCCAGGTTCACCTTGAAGAATCTTGTATATCTATAGTATTTTTATTTTTGTAATCTCCATCATTGTAAAACTAGGTAGTGTATGTTGGGTTGATTAAACGATGTAAGACATCCGATACTAGCTTTGTAACGCTAAAAGGTGTAACATCGGTTGGAGAATTCTCTGTCGGTTAAAGAAGATTAAGTGACTAATGTTAACAAACCTCGAGTTAGGTGACCTTCGGGAGTTGGAGTAGGGAGAAGGAAATTGTTCGTAACCCGAACCACTATAAATACTTTTGACTACGGATATATCTCATTTCTAACTTCACCATTTACCTTTGACTTAATTATCTATTACCACAAAACGTCAATATCATACAAAGTTCAGATCAGATTCAAAACAAATTTGAACATTGTTAAAAACAATTCAACCCCCCCTTCTAGATTTCCATATGTTCAGTTGCTAACGTTGTCATAGAGACGGCATGTGCTCACAATCTACTACGAGAACATACACTACCACAACTTGAACCTGCTTACTTCTTGTGGATACTGTGATAATGTAAGTGCTGTTTATTTATCTGCAAATCCCGTTGCAAACATCAATGAACCAAACACATAGATATTGACATTTATTTGTTCGTGTATATGGTTTGGCTAATGGTGTCACGTGCTTGAATCTACATGTACCCTACCTCTTTATCAGGTATGCCAAACAATTTTATTCTACACCAAGTGTACTGCCCACTGACCTTTTTTGAAGATATTATCGTAATTCAATTTTTATCTGCCCGACCTCCTCCCGCTCCAACTGCAGGGGCGTATTAGTCAACATTCAACATTCAAAGTCAATTCAACATTCAACATTCAAAGTCAAGTCAACATTCAACATTCAAAGTCAAGTCAACATTCAACAACATTAAAAGTCAAGACGTTATATTTTATTATTAATTGTGTTTAGGCCCATATGATAAGGCTTTAACCGTATATTACATATGAGAATAGAATCACAAACCCATTATTTGTCATAGATCCAATGAACCAATCCTAGCCACTCATTTTTTCATAAAAAATAAAAAAGCTCACTTTCCATCTCTTTTTTAAAAATAAAATATCTTACAAACGGTAAATCGCCACACGACAAAAAATACACCATCGCGAACTAGTATTTTTTTAATCTTTCAGTAGACGGTGACATCGATATAACTATCGAGGAACTTTTTTTTTTTCGATTTTATTTTCAGGCACAATTGTCGAAAAGACAAATATGATTCGTATAACGAATTATATAGATTCGTATAACCGAATCATTATATGATTTCATTTAAATCATATATGAATCATGAAATCATATAAGATTTCTTTAATGAAATCAATATATGATTTGTGATTTTAAACATAAAAAATTACATCAATTTTGATTTCAGTTTCAGTCACGAATTGCGAAAATCATATATGATTCGTGTGACGAATCATATATGATTCGTATAACGAATCATATATGATTTCATAAAATCATATATGATTTCATAAATCATATATGATTTCATAAAATCGTATATGACTTTATAAAATCATAAAAAAAAGTTCGTCGAAAGTACATAGTGTCGCCCCTCTATAGAAAGATAATTTAATTCTCGTCGCGATGTAAGATATTTAATTTTTAAAAAAGAGGTGAAAAGTGAATTTTTTATTTTTGATGAAAAAATGGGTGTCTATGATTGGTTCATTGGGTCTATGACAAATATTGGGTCTATATTGAACTTTTAGCCACAAGTGTATACCAAATTGATCAGTTTATGCATAAGGATACACCTCTTAACATGGAATATGAGAATGAGGTTGTCAATGAGAAGATCGATTTGGATCACAAATTGGTAAATGCTATTTGTCAGGAGACGACGAAGATGGTTAAAGGAAAGGGATTTCTAAGCTTCAGGCAAGTATTTTTCTCGCTGGTTCTTGATTCTCACATTGGTTTATCATTTCATTCTTTTTTAAAGAATCTACTAGTTGATCATGGTGGTCTCAATATTGAGATTGATTGGGTAACTAGACACTGCATCTAATCATCTGTCACCGCACTTATACTTGTTTGAGTCCATTTGAATCCTTAAGAAACCTACTA
>BQNB010044814.1:18813-44657 GCA_026074375.1 Tanacetum coccineum | reverse complement strand
AAACCATAATCTTCCATTGCCTTTAATGCCTCCTAAGCTGGATTCAACTTTCTCCTCTTATTTGGTCTTTCCAACTATTCTTCAAGAACTATAACTGGAGGCACAACTGGAGCATCAACAACTAGTAGTGGAGCATCACCATCAATAATTACGATAATTTCTTGTAGGAAAGAAACATGTTCAAGTAAATGATCTAGCTCATTAAACAACTCTGCATTCTCTTTAGCTTCATCTTCTCCATGGTAAGGATCCTATTGGTAATTAACTTGATCCTGTTTCTGTAACAAATCAACTTCATACATTAGAGGATGAAAGTCATTATGCATATGCTCTTGCATCTCCTGTTCAGCTTTGACCTCATTTTTCATCTCTAAAGTTTCGTGACTAAAATCTAAGCCAAATTTCAAGTCAATATCAAATAACAATTTTCTGAACTGGAATTCCTCACTAAGCCTTTTATTCCTTTTTTCATTCAGGCTTTCATAGAACCATGGTGAGTGGTCACTAATGTTAGAATCAGATAAACTATCAAAAGACCATAGTGGGATTGAAGGTTCGGTTTTAGTCTAAACATCATTTTCAGTCACTGACACCAATTGTTTACCACTATTTCTAGTCTTACTAGCTTCTTTGATCTCATCATCCTCCACAACTTCTTTAATAACTACACCCTTACCCGTACCCAAAACAACTTCCATCGTGTTCTTTTCAACATACACCTCAATTTCTTTATATATAGGTACATACTCTAACAGACTAAGCACATCTTGGTTAGATATGAGTGGTACCAATCCTTTATCCAAGGATTTTTCTAGGTATCCTAAAATGAGAGAGCAAAATACTACCATCCTTGATACCTAAGTCCTCTAACATTGCATCAGATCCGTTTATCGAAGACCTTTCACTATTAACTAAATCATACCATTCTATTTCTGCACAATGATATATCCTACTGGATGGTGAGGTAAAATTTCCACTGTGATAGATTTTTAGTGTAAACAGGTGGTCATATGATTCTGTGTAAAAACATAAAACATCAATTCTTACGCATACTCTAAATGCTCATAATATGGTATTGAAAAGAAAAAAATAACGTAAATGAAGCTTACCATAAATGTCTCCTAAATGTTGGATCGGGGAACTACGTGCTCAATTCTGACCAAATGAAGGTGCTACCATTTTAAGATGTGTATTTTTCTTTTTAATTTTGCAATTTTAAGGAAGAAAATGAAATGGGAAATGCGATGTAAATGAATTACTCTAGGGGTTTATGGGTATTTGTGATAGTTGGTAGGATAGTGTTAAAAGCGGGAGATGAAAAGTGGCTAGACCTGGTCATTAAATGGCTAGACCCTGCCACTAAATACCTTGATCAGGCATTTTAAATAGTTCGACCCTGACCATTACCAAAAAATTACTGTAATAAATTTATATCAAATAGTGTGTCACCATCACATCTAAGAGGGTATGTCACAATCATAAATTAAAAAACTTTTAAAATTTGGTGAAACGCGGTATATATAACCTTTTGTCTTATTCAATTTCATAAATAGGCTAGGATACTAGGTGAGCCGGTTGTGAAAGGGATAGGATTCGATGGTTAAAAAGCTCGAAGGAGCCGAGATTAAATGAGCTCGGGCTTTTTGCTCTAGCCTGAGTTGGTGGTTATTTATATTAATGGAGGTCACTCTTGAGCTTTACATAGGAAGGTAAAGGTTGAATTGCCCTAAATGAAGTCAGTAAGAATATTACTATTATAACATCCTCATAATACAACATTTACGAGCATAGCTATAAATTTTGGCAAATCATATAAACGAAAAGTTTATTAGCCATATTTGACTCAACCTTTGTAATTAACAAAAGAAACTAATAATTTCCAAACATGTTATAAACCTACGAACATCCCACATAATACAAACCAACTTAAATACTACTATACTTCTACTTAACATATATGGAACACAGGATTGATGACTGGATCTTGTCCACGGGTTTTGACAACATGTTTATCTAACATGTTTGTCAAGTACTTTAAGCGAATTGTCTTGTTCTTTCCAAATATGCAACGACACAAAATCCTCCTCTAGTTTCCAACGAGTTTCATATCATTGACAAGACTAGGGTCATTATTGTAAAATTCTTGATGAAGCTCAAGCCTGTAACTCTTTTTACCATACACAATCTTAGAGTGCTCAAAAATAAAGAGACCATTAGTGGTCACAAAATCTGGTAGGATTACCTACATAAAAAGAGACGTATTATCGGGTGACTAAAAATATGCAAGTATTTATAATTTATAGGCTAAATCATCATATGCATACCACACTGCCTTCATTCTTTACATGACGACAGGGTGTCTGGTAGAACACAACTTCATCTTCCTCATGAACTACAGAGTGTCCCTTCTAGTTACAAACGTGCCTCATTCTTGAGTCTACATTTCATATTTAAAACTAAAGGACAATAGTTGTAACAATTAAACCAGAAGCCTTTGTAATAGCAAAATTTGGCCTATAAAATATAATGAGGTTCATAGAATATCATGTATTAATACCTTTTTGTGTTTCTTTCTTAACCGTAGTGTCTAAAATGACCTTTGTACGTGGCAGGTTTTCATGATTAATTTCATAACCATCATCTCTAAAAACCAGCACCCTCAAGTTGTTTCCCAGTATGTTAGTCAAAAGAACCCTCTTGCCATTAGTGAAATAAAAAAAAATGCTTTAATTTTCCCAGCCAGGAACATATAACACGTGTCCATAATTTATTTCAGTCCCCAGAACCAATCGAAGTGGTTTCAACACTTTGTGTTTCCGATGATGAAATTCAATATGAAACCTTTGTCCATGTATTTGTTGAATGAAATCCCGAACAAGCAACTACAAGAATCCCCGTGAAATATCTGATATGTGTGAAAACACATATCCATTTTATATCAAAAAATGGCCATAAAAAGACAAAATTGTACATAAAATGCTTGAATATTGCTTGTTTTGTCTTTGTGATTGTGTAGGTACGGATAAAGCAAAAATCATAAGAAAACAGTCAAAACCGGACAAACACGGACACGAGAACGGAAGAGCACACAAAGAGCCAGAAGTTTTCTATCAATAGTCAAACAAAGTCAACACATGGTCAACTTTAGTCAACCATTGGTCAACCTGGTCAAACTTACAAAAAGACAAAAGACTCAAAATTTTACCAAATTAGTCCTTCAAGTTTACAAAAGTGCAATAAAAACCCTAAACCAAACAGGCTTTATTTCTTTATTTAAACCTTTACCCCAATCCAAGCCCAAAACACTTACCCTTGGCCTATTTTTTGGTTCATTAACCCAAGTCAACGAGCCCAACCCTTGGTCAAATATCTCAAACATATAACAGGGTAAAAAAAAGGGCGGGAATGACTGTTGTTACTGTTCATCATCCTTAACCTTTAACCACAAAGGTAAAACCATAGGGCAAATACAAATTGGCAGGGTAAAACGTCATCAAAATATTCTTATTGGTTCAAACCCACTTGATGTGACACACGGGAAAAGTGAAGAAAGCACAAAAGAAAGGGATTTTTACACTTGGGCAACTCACAAAAGAAGCACAAACCTATCACAATCACGGATTGTCATGCTAGCAATTCGTGTGAGCTAAGATGTGATCTAACGGCCAAGATTAGTCTTCCAATGATTGAAGGAATAAAGGGTAGGGATTGAGAGGAGCGTGTAACTAACTATGGACCTAGAAGCTTCAGCAGATGGCTATAAATAGCCTCACTCTTACACATATCAAAGGATATAGTTAGTTTGTAATTTTCAGTTTATTTTGCTTATGTAATTTTTCTTTCAAAAATATTTTTAGCTAGTCTCTCTTAATGTAATGTTTTAATTCAAGTATTGTAATCAGTTGTTTTCTATATAATACAAAGTTTCTTATTAAGCTCTTAACTATTTCATAAGCTCATTTTTCTTCAAATATGGTTTAATAAGCTGTTATTGTTGGACAAGCTTCTCACAAGCTCATCTAAGTCTCTAAGCTTAGATTTTAGCTGAATTAATCATCTAATCTATTTAAACTTTAAAATCAGTTAAGAACCTTTGCTTAATGGATCTATGCTTTTGGATGATAAGCTAAAACTGGAAGAGCTTATTGGACTTATACTAGCTTGTCTTCTAGACAAGCTAAAGCTGTAGACAAAGCTCTTTGAGCACTACTACCTTTATTTAGCTAAGGCCTGCTGTAGGTTTTCATTTACTTCTTTTGTCCTTAAATTACTAGTCTAAAACTGCTTTTTTTGCTTAAGTGTTAGCTTATTTGAGCTTATATCTTTGATATTGTGCTTTTTGATTATGTTTTGCTATGTGTTTTCAGCTTAAGTAGGTTAGACCATAGTTTTACTCATTTTGTCTTATAAATCAATAAAAACCAAAAAAATATATTAGCATAGTCTTTAGATCTTGGTTTCTAGCTTAATTAATAGTTAAAATAAGTTTATTAAGTCTGTTATAAGCTGGTTATCATTTGGTCTTTATTAGATCTTATAATTTCTAGCTAAAATGGAATTTGAGATGTTTAAGGGGTGTTTGGAACTAACAGTACTAACCCTAAGTTAGTACTGTTAGTGTCCTTTTGGTGTTATTGTCGGATTTAATCTTTCTAGGTTGATTAATTGTGTAGGAATTGTAGGTTAGAGTAGATTAAACAAAGTTTTCATAGGTCAAGTTGTTTGATAAATTCAATTAAAATTCTTTTAAAAAAATCCAAAAATACTAGTTTTAGCTATAATAGCTATAGATTTTGCTATTAGACAATGTTAAATTTGCTAAATAGGATTAATATTAGCTTATTGATAATCTGGTTTTTTCAAGTTTCAATTATTAAGGATCATTTCATAAGCTAAATTGGATTCAGTAGGTTTTAAAGGAGTGTTTTGGATTGTTGAGTTTGACCTTCAAAAATAAAAAAATGGTGATAAAAGTTGTGAACTAGTTTAAAATCAACTTTAAATCCAGTAGTAAAAGTGTTTTCATAGATTAGATTTCATAATTTAGTGAGTTAAGGTTGATTTTATTTGGTTTTGCATCAAGGGAGACTTTTCCTTTTAAGCTATTAAGAATTATAAGGTCCAAGTTTTTCTAACCTTGGATATTGTTTGCTAAGTGTTCATTCACACTCATTGGGTGTGTCAAATGCAGGTTTGACCATAAGGGTCTATGCATTTGGGTTTTAACCCAATTGTCAAGTGCATCAGATAGTATTCTGCATTTCCAAACTGCATACTTTCTTTGATCCCTATTAAGCTAGCATAAGTAGTTTTGATAGGTAAAATTTCAGTAGGTTTAATAGTATTACATGTAGGGTTAGAGATAGATTAAAATTCTTGCTTTTCAAAATTCTAGCTTAAATATCCTAGGTTATTTAGCATTCAAAGTTCTCTAAAATTTCTAAAAAAACCAAAACTGTAGTAAGTGGTTTCTTAGCTCCTAATTTTAGTTTTTTAAGCTTATATTTAACCGTTTTATAAAATTAAATTTGTAGCATAATGTAGGTAAGATAAGTTTTTCAAAGCTAGCTTCAAAGTACTATAGTGCATTTTAGCTAATTATATTTTGAGCTTTAGAGTAATTCCCCTGAGTTTGCTATTTAGTTTCTTTAAATTCAGTAGTTTAAAGTATTTTTCTTAGTGTAAGTTAGCTTATCATAATAGCTTTGCTGAGACATCCCAAGCTTTCTAAAACAGCTTTAGGTTTTAGAAAAAAAAATGCTTTATTTTAGGTCCTGAGTTTCCTAGATTATAGTGAATCATAGAATTTTGGCTCTCAAAAGCCTACTTTCTGAGGCAGCCTACTTCTCAAGCTGTTTGAGAGCTATTTTGTAAGTTTGAGCTTACAGTGTCTTTATTAAAATTGCTTAAAAAAGTGTTTTCTACAACTTTTGTTCTTTGAGTTTTCAAAAATAAAAAAATACAAAAAAGGGTGTTAATGGGACTTGAACCCGTGACCTCTTGCACACAACACTCACACCTTACCACCATGCTACATTAGCTCATCCGTTGTCTTCTTCTTTCATTTAATTAATAAGCTTTCATATTTGGCCTTAAACCTATAAATACCGAGCATATTGGCTTAATTTAGAGCTTATTTGTTAAGCTGGGGATTCCCTCTTAATTTTCCCTTGTTCCTTTTTGCTTTTAGGATTTTCCCTGATTTTTTGGTATTTTTCTCTTTATTATTTTATTTTTAATCATTTTTCTTAGATTTTAATTTTCGAAAATCATTAAAAAATACAAAAATAACTTTTAAAAATACAAAAAATAGTTTTTAGTATTAGATTAATTACTTTTAGTTTTACATCCAGAAAAATCATTTTTACCTTTTTTAGATTTTTATTTTCATTTTTAAGCTTTTAAATTTAATTTTAAAAATTAGGATTTTATTATAAAAAATTGTTAAAAATAGTTTTCTAAGTTTTTACAGTATTTTAGACTTCTCTATGTTTTAAAATCATTTTTTAGAATTTTTAGGAATTAATCTGCTATTTTCTAGAATTTAATTAGATTAAATTAGTTTTTAATTCATAATAAAAAAAAATAATAATTTTCTTTTTCATAAAATTTTCTTTTTCCTTAATTTAGATTTAGAAATTTTATTTGTATTTTTAAGAGTTAAATTTAGTATAGTTGCTTATTTGTCGCGTTTTATTTGTACCCGTTAATAGTTTTAGTGCATTAATTGTTTTTGTTTGTTTTAATTGTTGTTTTTAATTAGTAGTCATAGATAATCAAATCAATCTTTGTTTCCATTCAAATCATTATCCAAACAAGAATGTGGTTTCAATTTTATAAATTGTTAGGGATAACTACTCGGGAATCATACTTCCCGGTTAATATACGCAGTATATTAAATATTATCTTTGTAAGTTCTGACTTTTTACTTGGGTTAAAGGTGATTAGTTGGAATTTACCTAAGTAGTAATATTGATATTTTATGTGTATGTTTAAGCTGCAATCAATATCCACATTTAAGATTAAAAATATATAAACACCAATTATGTATGTTTAATTTGTAGTGATGAAGCATGCCAAGATTAGTTGATACACTTACCGAAGATTCACCTGGATTATTTCCTACAGTCACCAAAATTCTTGATCGCCTTTGTTGCGTCATCAGATCGTTGTATCCACCAATCTCACTACCATGTTCATCGTATCCGGTAACATAGAAGGTGTCTGCCCCTTCCCAGATGAAATGCAAAATTGCAATGTCTTTATATCCACTTCTATTGATAAAATGAGACCAATTAGTGCCTGCCAACTTCCAGTGTCCATTGTTGCTTTTTTAAGACCAATTATGTGCCTTATTCTTTGGTTGTTGATCAGGTGCACCGCTAAAAAAATTGTGTGGCAGCTAAAAAAATTAAAAAAAATTGTTTTTATAATTTTTTCATGAATGCATAAAGACGAGCTTTTGATACAAGTTTAGTGGTGGAAACGAGACGCACTAAGCACAAGCATGCTAGAGCTTGACTTTAGCTTGTTTATATTTTTGAAAGAACGAGTAGAGATTGGTTTATTTCGAGCGTTAAGATTTAAGCTTGAGGTTGTTTCGGCCTCTAGCTCGTTAAGGCTCGGCTGGGCTTGTTTCCTACCTAAAGATAACATTTTACATATTCGTGTTCAAAAAACATGGTTAATAAATTACCAGTCTAATGTGGTAACTGTCTGGTAGAATGTCAATCAAGAACTGGGTAGTCATTACCCTGACATAAAAAATAAACCATATTTGAAATTTAAAAAAAAACTTAAAAAACAATACATGTATCAAGATAGCATTTTTGTTTTCTTGAATTTGTATACTTTTCTATCTATCAATCCATTTTTATAAAGAAGTAATATCATTATTGAATACAGAACACATAACACTAATTTATGACTGTGCTAGGCTCATCTGTATCATTTACAATCAACCATCATAGATGCACAATTTTCAATATCATGTTGTCATAAAAAAGAAATTTTTCCATAACAATAGAATCATCAGGAGTAAACAGAATTAGTATAAAGTATAAACTAAGGGCTTTAGTCAAGTTATTTACTCTTACCACAAAAAATGATCATGGGATATTTACATTAATAAGATAGGATTTTCATAAACACAAGTGTTCCATAAACCATTCAACCTCATGTAACAAATTTGAAAGTGATTGTTACTAGCAACGTCAATAACAATACACGGAAAAAAACACATATTTTCATCAAAAGATCTATAACATGCAGTAACAGATCGAACAGATGAACAATAAACAATATCGGTTACTTGTAAATATCGTTAGATATGTTTTGAATCATACTGATATTTAATTTTAATGGAGGAAAACACACTCATAATCCATATTGGAAGTTGTGATATGCTATTTAATTCATGACAATTAATCGGCTAATCTAATTGGAAAAGCTTTTTCACTATTTAGAAAAAAATTTGGAAAGGTTTTTACAAAGACTTTTAGGGCCCGTTTGGTTTGAGGGGATAGGAGTGGGATTTGGGGTTGATGGTAAAGAAATGTTGTTTGGTATGCTTGTGTGGGCCCCTTAAATAGGGATGAATACCAAAAAATTTCTTTGTGGGAATCCCACTACCCTTGCCAACTTTTTGATACACTCTCATTTTATGTGGGTCTAATTTTGAATCAACCAATCATAAATTTTTTTATTCAAATTTTATCATAAGAATGTTTTTAAACTTTAATTTTTTAGTAATTTATTATATATTTTTTTATCTCTCCTCATTTAATTCAAAAACTATACTAAACTTAAACCCAAACTTAAATCTAAATATCCAAATCCAAATCCTAATCTTAAACCCATGTACACACCAAACGGGCCCTTAGTCTTTTGTAAAACTCTTACCCATTAAATTTGTATTGCATTTAATACAAGAATGATTTACTTTGTTTTATTTATATTTGTACATTTTATTTTTTACATCTACTATATTATTTTATCCATCTAAATTTGTTTTTTTTTCATTTTCATTTTTGGTATTTCGTTTTGGCTCCAAAATTTCCCGTCAAAGCATTCCACTCATATGTTTAGCATCTCATCATGTATATCAATATAACATCGACTCATCCATTTTACGTCTCATCATGTATATCAATATCACATCGGCTCCTCCCTTAACGTCTCATCATGTATATCCATATCACATCGACTCATCAGTCCGAATCACTGGCAAAAAACATTACAACGAGATTAAAGGGATTAAAGGAAATCCCTTCGGAATCCGGTTGAACCGCCAGTTAAACCGGCTAAACCGTGACTCGGCTAGTTGAATCGGTTGGACTGTGAACCGGTCAAGTGACCGGAAGCCAGTTTAGGCCAAAAAACCTGGTTGAACCGTGACCTAATGACTCGACCGAGTCAACTAAAAAACAGGTTCTTAAAACATTGCTTCGGATCACTGGTAAGTAACCGATGACTGGAGGATAGCAAATTGTTAGTGGATCTTACCTAAAGTTGTGATACCATGTAAAATAATGGAGACTAATATTGATTGAATTCTTGTCAATTCTATAAGAAAGCATGTCAATTACATAAGAAAGCATGTCTATCCATTTAACGTCTTTTATATCAATATCACATCGACTTATCCGTTTAATGTCTCAATATGTATGTCGATATCACATCAACTTATCCGTTTAATGTCTCAATATGTATGTCGATATCACATAGACTCATATGTTTAACGTCTTTTATAGAATATCAAATTGACTCGCCCATTTAACGTCTCATAATCTATATAAGTATCACATTAACTTATACGTTTAATGTCTCAATATGTATGTCGATATCACATCGACTCATCCGTTTAACGTCTTTTATAGCATATCACATCGACTCACACGTTTAACTTCTTATCATCTATATCATTCTCACATCGACTTATTTGTTTAACATCTTTTATATCAATATCACATTGACTCATCCGTTTAACATCTCATCATGTATGTCGATATCACATCCATCTTTTATAAGAATATCACATCGAATTATCCGTTTAATGTCTCAATATGTATGTTGATATCACATTGACTTATCCATTTAATGTCTCAATATGTATGTCGATATCACATCAACTCATCTGTTTAACGTCTTTTATAGCATATCAAATTGACTCGCTCGTTTAATGTCTCATCCTCTATATCAGTATCACATCCGTTTAACATCTCATCATGTATGTCGACATTACATCTACTCATCTTTTTAACGTCTTTTATATCAATATCACATCGACTTATCCGTTTAATGTCTCAATATGTATGTCGATATCATATCAACTATCCGTTTAATATCTCAATATGTATGTCGATATGACATCGACTCATCCGTTTAACATCTTTTATAACATATCAAATCGACTCATCCATTTAACGTCTCATTATCTATATCAGTATCATATCGACCTATCTGTTTAAGGTCTCAATATGTATGTCAATATCACATTGACTTATTCGTTTAACGTCTTTTATAGCATATCACATTGACTTACCCGTTGAACGTCTCATCATCTATATCAATATCACATCAAATCATTTGTTTAACGTCTTTTATATCAATATCACATTGACTCATCCGTTTAACATTTAATCATGTATGTCGATATCACATCTACTCATCCATTTAACGTCTTTTATATTAGTATCACATAGACTTATCCGTTTAATGTCTCAATATGTATGTCGATATCACATCGACTTATCCATTTAACATCTTTTATAGCATATCACATTGACTCAACCGTTTAGCGTCTCATCATCTATATTGATATCACATCAACTCATTTGTTTAACGTCTTTTATATCAATATCACATCGAATCATTTGTTTAACATCTCATCATGTATGTCGATATCACATCTACTCATCCGTTTAACTTCTTTTATATCAATATCACATCGACTTATCCGTTTAATCTCTCAATATGTATGTCGATATCACATTGACTTATCCATTTAATGTCTCAATATGTATGTCGATATCACATCGACTCATTCGTTTAACGTCTTTTATAACATATCAAATTGACTTGCCCGTTTAACGTCTCATCATCTATATCAGTATCACATCCTTTTAACATCTCATCATGTATGTCGACTATGATGAGATATTAAATAATCAAATATTACAGTAGCAATTTACGAGGAATATTGATAAACTATACGTATTAAAATAGGGGGTGAAATTTTTGTTTAATGGATATTCACAGACGTCACTCGTGTATATAGCAAAATGAATAGTTGGGTCTTGTCATGCATGAAGATAATTATGAATGTAGTTGGCCGTGTTTAAGTAAGCTAACTATACACAAAAGAGTCAAAAAGTCCACATAAGTTAGTAAGACCTATTCTCGACATTTTTTAAGCCATCACTCGATCTAAGATATGTTCCTATTTTTAACATGTTTCATTCTATTTTTTGGGCATAAAAACTCATTAACTTATAAAGAGGGCCACACAGTGGTTATGGTTTTTCTTTGATTTCACTACTGATGACTCCTTTGTTATGCTTTGTATTTGCTTATTTTGTGTTAATATTTGGGATTGCTTATTTGTATCTGTCGAACCCATTGGCACTTCTAGTATGTTTTTGTGCTAATATTTAGGACTGCTTATTTATGGCTGAATATTTGGGACTGCTTATATTGGACTGCTTATTTTGGTCTGCTTATTCTTTGTCTTCTTATTCTTGGTCTTTCTTATTTTAGTCTACTTATTATGGTCTGCTTAATTTGGTCTGCTTATTTTGTTTTGCTTATTCTGGTCTGCTTGTTTTGTTGTACTTATTCTGGTCTGCTCATTCTTGTCTGCTTTTTTATATTCATATTTGGGTCTTGTATTCGTTATGTTAATTTAGGAATATCATGTAAGGGTTCACGTTAAAAGCAAACTCCATTACTTTCGTTGATGAAAGATAGACTAGGTTTGGACCGGTGGGTATTGTTAAGGTCGACATGCTTTGGGCAGTGGTTGGATTTAACTTATGTTGAAAACGAGGAAGATCTCATCCATTATATGCTTCAGAAGAAAAAGATTTCTGATAATGATCACTATGATTTGACACTCGTTTACAATGTAAATGGACATATGCTTCACTTTGGTCGTCGTAAATTTTGCCTCATTACTGGATTTAAATTTGGGTTTAATAGTTTTCGTAAATTTAAGGAAGGTGATATCAGTTTTCATGATCGAGTATTTTCATAAAAGAAAGGGAAGTATGTTAAAAACATAGACGTTCTAACTGTGATTGAGGATGAAGAGCGTTTTACCAGTCTGTCTGATGAATACGGTATAAGAGTTTGTCTTTTGTTATCTTTGGAAGTTATATTCATGGGTCATGAGTTAGGATATGCTGTTGATGATGTATTTCTTAGGATGGTTGATAATCATGAAGCTTGGAATGTTTTTTCTTGTGGCGAACACATCTAGCGGGAGTTATACGCTGCCATAAAAAATGTTAACTCAAAGCATAAGGATGCGCACCATAAAGCATTGGAGATAAACCCTAACTTTGTTCCGTCCTATTCTTTGTCTGGATTTGTCTTGTGTTTCAAGGTTTGTAGTTTTATGCAAACACTTGTCATGATAGAATAAGAATTAAATTTGTTTGTAACTTGAGTTATTTATTTACTATTTGTAGATATGGATTTTAGAGTCTTCATCTATGACTGGTCATTGGTGAAGTAAATTGTCTGAAGAGACTCCGAGAGGCCATTTCTAGTCGAAGCATTTTCCATTTCAAAATTGGGAGTATTTTGGGCAACTTTTTCCCCAGGTCGGTCAATGACTTTGCACCTAAAGATTCTGTACTCATGATGTGAATGCATTACCCACTTAAATAGTTAGTAATAAATAGTACTAGTACCTTGATAGATTTCCCTTGATTCTACCTAGTTATAAAATGTAAGCTTCATTTTGGTAACAATTATTGGTGTATTTTCCTTAGGCTAAAAAACCAAACTATGACCTATATCCTAATCGAGCTAAGGCCTAATCAGAATGGTTTACAACAATAATGATTTTTTTAATTGTTATACTCCGAGAGCCCCTCCTATTGAATATGGTAGGCTTTTTGGTGATTATCTTAAAAAATTATCATCAGCTCGCACACTTAGGGAGAAAGATAGAGAGGCATGGTCAGATACGTAAAGTTCTAGTAAAGAGGTTTCACTTCAGACTCGGGTTAAGGCTTTGGAGGGTTTATGCAACAGTTTGATGATTCTACCTAAAGAGATTAAGAGTTTGAAAGCACGCGTCTACAAACTCGAGACTATTATTAATGTAGGATTTTACCAAAATCTTTGTTTACACTAATTTACCTAGTAACTAATGTTGTTTAATTTTCATGTTTTTACACCAATGCAGGTTATTACTCCTAAAATAAAAGCCACAAATGTAAAGCACAAGGTTAATACAATTGGTACAAAGGTAATTCCCATTTATTTTATAGGGTGTTTTCATGTCATTTACTTGATAATGTAGTATACTTAGTTAATATGCTTACAATTTTTTGAGTATTGTTATAGGATAACATGGAGAGTGTTAGTAAGCAGTGTGATATGGGTGACAAGTGTTGGAGTGATCAAGATGGTGATTTTTTTTACATATATTGGGTCGCCAAATTGAACATCCAACAAGGATGCTGTCAATGATTTGGTAGATGCTTTCAATGATTTAGTTGATGCGGTAATTGATTTCTCCTACTTTTAGTGGTTTGGTTTATGCATTAATTGCAACTTCTTTTCTAACTTGTCATATAACATTACACAGAACGCTAAATTAGAAGAAGTTGACAAAGATCTTTCTTAGGTAATAGCATTAAACTTGTTTTTGATAATTCAACAAATTGTTTAGCGAATGCATTAACTTTCTATGTAATCACAAGATGATTGTGTGAAAGCTGAAAAGCAAGAGGCTAAAATAATGCTAAATAGGCTGGTAGAGCAGAGGAGACTCAGGTTGCAATTGATGTTGGAAGAAGAAAATAGCATGAAGAGTATAAATTGTAGTAATTCCACTTACATGAAACTTGCTCTAGAGAAATGCGGAACAGCCAAGAGGAGGTATGTTAATGTGCTCAGGACACCGATGGAAGTGGATACAGAAATAAAAGGCCCTAGCATGGATGCACTAAAAAATCAAAAGAATGTTCTTGATGCATATATGATTGATATGTGTCAAGATCTCAAACCATGAGAAGAGGTATGTCCTTTATAAATATTATTTAATTTTCATAATGTGTTTTGATGCAAGTATAGTAAATAGTTTTATGTGTTCTGTTTAGGATCTAAACCGACCATTCAAATGCATCAACAAAATTTATTTCAATTATTATTTGGAGCAGTTTCTTATTACCTCTGGGTGACGTCATTGCAAGTTTCCTTGGTGCAATAATGTTGTTGTGGATCTTCCCTTCTGGGATAGTTTAATTGGGCTCGATGATAATCGTTTAGGTGGGTTACATGAAGAGGTAAGTAAAATTATATTTTGTTTACGTTTACTACAATATATTGAGTTCTTCACATGTAAAGTTTATTTTGATTATGTGTTTTTGTTTACCTACAGCACATTGATCTTTGGGTATGGTACATGTGGCATTTTAGACAATCCTGTCAAGATTGGTCAATGGTGGGATGTTACTTTCTTACACTTCTACTTCAAGAATCAATGCCATTGTTTTATGCAACATATAACACCCCGTGTTTTCAAGTCATTGACGACGTCGATAAATCTACTATTTATTTTTAGGATTGTACGCGTTTGCTTTTAATCGTAATCGATAAGTTAAATCGCGTAAGCTAAAAATAATCAATCAATGTAAACGGGAATCAAACAATCAAGCATTTACATCAATCAAGTATTACATAATTATTTGGAGAATAATTATGGTCATTGTTCATATTATTTCTATCAGTTGCGTAAAGTGTTTACGCTTTGCGATAAATTAAGTTTAGGCATACCCGAAACCACGTTAATTAATCTACGCTTCAACAAATGCCTATTACTATTTTTAATGGCCAAAGTTTACAAAACTGTACTCAATTAAATGTTGTTAGTCATATGTTTCATAAAAATAAACTAACAAAAGTCTACATGTTACCATTTGTATACTACATTTTATAAATGACTTTAAACTACAAGTATCATTTCATACAAGTGAATTAGCAAGAAAAATAAAACATATACTCCCTCCCCCACTCTTACCCACGGCAACAACAACAAAATGGAGACAAGAAGCACACAAAATACACCAACTTGGCTTGTACATCAACTAGTTATTAAACATAGCCATACCATGTTCCTTTGCTTCGAGACCAAGACCACAACTCTCCTTAAGACCATGATCTATGTTTCCTTGACCACTATTGCATTATTTTTGACTAGCTAACTCATATATACTAGTATGCATTGCAAGTAAACACATAGATAGTAAAACACTTAGTGAAAAAGATCAAACTCTCCCTTTTTGGCTCTCATATAGGCCACGACTCAAACACCCCATCTATATAAATCCATACCAAATTTTCTTCAACCTATACAAGCCATTACACATCCATCCTAAGATATACTAAGATGTTTCCAAGCATTGGTTAACCATTTTCAAGTGTTGAAGCATAGAAAGTAAAATTTGGGTTTCAAACCTAATCTAGGGTTTTCTTGTTTGCAAGCTTGGTTTAAAAATCTAAACAAGGGTTTAGATTGTATTTCTCATCATCATACATCACTTTGAGGTTATCTATAAACCTTTATGTCTTTACTTTTATCATTTTTATGAGTATATATGTTCTATATAGTTAAATCACCATTTAGGGTTTTAAACATGTTAAATGGATAACTTACTTGTGATTATGATTTTTAACACTTTTTCATATGATATGTGATTGGTAATATCATGGAATAATGAGATTATAAGTATGTTAACATGTTGGTTAAGTGTAAACATGTATATGTACAAATTAGGGTTTTAAGGATTACTTAAGAAAGTTGTGATTAAAAGTATCATTATGGACTTGTTAACTTGGATATTTGGACAAGATATGAACTTATAGACTTTATTATATATATTACATATGGTATAAAGTGAGGTGGAAGACTTGTGGTAATATTACAAAGGTAAAAAGTACATAAAACAAGTTTATATAAAAGTATACTTATTGATCATCAAGGGGCTGTTTGGATTTTGAATTTCATACAGTGGGTTTGATGTTTTATAAAGATAATACGTCTCATGACGATTCCAAAAAGGTAAGAAACTCGAAAAACGGATTAATAACGAAAAAGATACACTAATTACGAGTTATACGTTAATTAAACGGATTTATAAAATAACTTTTATAAATATTATACAAAACAGAAAGTTTGGTAGTTTTAAAAGATTATACATATTTTTAGGATTCCAAAACAATAAGAAACGTAATTTTTCTATTAAAAACAAAGAAGTTATGAATTACGCAAGTTTATATACTTAAAATGTATAAAAATATTTTTATAAAAATTTACTGTTCATGACAGAAACATTAATTTTTTTAAACTTCATAAATAAATAGAACTTTCAATTACGAGAACGTGCTCGAAAGAATTACTAAAAACGGAGCTAAAACGAATAAAATACGACGTTTACGATAATTCGAGTTTATAAAAGTAATTTTATAAACTATGAACAGTAAAAATTACTGTTCATCAGCAGACCCCACTTATTAAAAATGTGATAATTTTGATAACAAAGACGTGGTCGAAGGAATCGCTAAAATCGGGATTAAAACGAACAAGTTATTGCATTTACGGGTATTACGACAATTAAATTTATAAAAGTAAATTTATAAAACGTCATGAACAGTAAAAGTACTGTTCATCAGAAGGTTATAAAATATAAAAATGTAATATTTTTATACATCATCTCAATACGAAGACGTGGACGTAAGAAACGCGAGAAACGGGTTTAAAACGGGAAAGTTATGCTAGTTTTACTAAAACGATAATTATAAACGTTTTCACTCTATAACAACGATTTCTAAATTACAAATAGACGGTGATGAAGCTATATAGAATTATATGTGGTTATCAAAGTACTATATTACTAGGGAGTTTCATAATGAGGCCTCTTCGGGGTGGCGTATCGACGAGTTGTTGGATTTACGATTTAAAGTGTCCTAGCTCCTCATACGTCACTACATGACCTCTTAAATTATGATAGCCCGAACGATAGTATGATGTAACTAACATAGACTTGTATATGATGTTAGTTAATCAAAGCGATTAGTGCTTATACGACCTATGTTAATTTAGGTTGCATTCGATCATTTACGTGACGCGCTATCTGTGATATTTGGATTATCAGTAACTCAAGGTGAGTTCATAGCCCCACATTTTACATGGTTTTGTTTTATAAGTTTTGGGGTGGAAAACATGCAATTGTTTTATAACTGGACATAAGTGGATAATATTTATACAATGATTACGTGTTGCCTAAGTAGCGATAACCCAATCTGAGCCCATTATCATGAACTGTCAATTACTGGACTGTGAGCGCGAGTGTTATGAATAGATCTATTAGGTTTGACAACCCCGTTCGGGTGATTAGCTATCACTAGGTAAACGAACGTATACCATGTCGGATTAGGGATGTTGCGGGTTAGAACATCAATACGGGCAATGTGGGCATTTATATATTGCCATATCTTTATGTCGAGCTTCAGTGTCATGAGCTTAGAGCAACGTAATTACAATTATGTGATGTTTTGCATCTCCTGCATTATCATATACTTAGGGAAATCTTGTGGTCCAACCTTATACGATTTATCAAATCTATGAATTCACCAACATTATTGTTGACGTTTTAAAGCAATGTTTTTCAGGAGGTCAGTAAGCACAAGGTGCCATCTATACATTGGTGATTTTGTATTTTGGGATGACATGCTTAAAGATATGGTTGCATTATATTTTGGGAATCATGTATTATGAACTAGTATCTTTGTAATATGGACAATGAAGAAGTTAAGCTTCGGGCTTTTTGTAACAAATGTTTGTTAAATCCAATGTATCAGTTTTAAATGACTTTTAATGGTCGTTCTATATATATCTTGTGTTATTGATCTAAGACGTGACATGCCCCGATCCCTTATTCTGTTGCGACCTAATTTGGGGGTGTTATAGATTGGTATCAGAGCTAAGGTTATAGAGAACCAGGTCAAAATGTTTTTGCTGGACTATAACCGTTTTCAAACATTGCTTATATACAAAAGGGGTTTTTCACGGGACATACATGCATACATACACTACTTGTACATTAGTCAGTTAGGCTAGATGCATGCATGATTGATATTCATGATTGATATACATGTTATGATATAAATGTATATTACTATAAGAGTCTTATATTAAATACTAATATAAGTTATTTTGGATTTTCAGATACAGTTATGTCAGATTCGGAAGATTCCACGGTTACCTATACACAGATATCTAGTCCATTTGCAGATTTGTCAAACATTGGTTCACCAGGAGTCGATGGACCCCCATTATGCCAGATGATCCATACACATATGTTGTAGCTGCTTTCCAGGCCCACCTTCACCTAATTATGTGCCAGGCCTCGAGGAGCCACAAGCACCACTTCCCCTAGACTTTGTTCCGGAGCCTGTTTACCTAGAATTCATGCCACCAGACGATGAGGTACTCCCAGCAGAGGAGTAACCACTGCCTGCTGCTGCCTCACCTATTGACCAGTCACCAGGTTATATCCCGGAGTCCGATCCCGAGGAGGACCCGGAGGAGGACGATGAGGATCCCGAGGAGGATCCAGCTGACTACCCTGCTGATAGGGATTATGATGATGATGAAGAGGAGGAGGGGCCTTTCAGAGATGATGCCGATGATGAGGACGAGGACGAGGACAAGGATGAGGAAGAGGAGGAGGAGCACCCAGCTTTGGCCGACTCTGTCCCACCTGTACACCGTATGACTGCCAGGATATCTATCCGGGATGAGCCATTCATATCACTTCCTCCTAGGGAAGATGTCGAGAGACTTCTTGCCTTAACCACTCCACCACCATCACCACTTACTCCACTATCATCTCCATTACTATAGATACCATCTCCCCTACTCCCAGCATCACCACCAGCATTTGTATTACCTGTATCACCACCTGCTAATCTTATTCGTCCGTTGGGCTATTGAGCGGCTATGATCCGGTTGAGAGCCGAGACACCATCCACTTCTCATCCATTACCACTACCTACTTCATCACCACCTTTGCAGTTACTATCTTCTGACCGCAGGGCAGACAGACCCGAGATTACACTACCACCTCGGAAGAGGTTGGGTATTGATCTTGGTTTAAGATGCGAGGTGGGAGAGAGTTCAGCTGCTGCTGCCGCTAGACCGATTGGAGGTTATAGGGCAGACTATGGGTTTGTCGGTACTATGGATACCGAGATTAGACAACAAAGAGCCGAGGAGGTCAGCTATGGGATTAGATATGTTTGGGTAGACCCGAGAGAAGCTGTTGAGGAGGTAGCACCGATGACCCTTAAAGGGGTCAATACTAGGGTGACCGAGCTTGCTGCAGTTCAGGAGCAGGACACGCAGGATATCTATGCTGTGATAGGGGATACTCAGGATAGGCAGACCCATATATATTAGAGAGTTGAGACATTGGGTGATGATAGTCAGTACCACTATGAGACTGCATGACTACTAGATCAGGAGGCTCTGGTTTCCCAGGAGGCATGGGGACGCTCCATAGAGGTCAGCTATATGACACGTTCAGAGATTATGGCATTACAATCTATAGTGATGAGTCAGTAGGAAATGATTTCATAGTTGCAGGCAGCGGACCGTAAGCGTCAGGCTATGACTTCAGAGATACTACAGGCAGACCACATGAGGCAGGCAGAGATTGCAGCATTATGGACATTTGACCGTACCTGACAGAAGCAACTTGTGTAGGCTTTGACATTGATGCAGTCACTACAGGGACAGGTGACCACTTTACAAGGACAGGTGACAGCACTACAGGGACAATAGGGACCCTCTGGAGGTCCAACATAGCCAGTTGCATCGGAGGAGGCCGGTAGTAGTTCATAGATCAGGTTATGACTAGTTGTTTTGTATATAGCCTACTAAGTATTACAGGTGACTCCCGGCTAGTAGGGCTCTAGGTTTATGTTGTATCCGTAGCTATCTTTTGTTAGCCGGCTAAGTATTATGGGTTTTATACCTAGCTAGCACGGTAATAGGATTTGTATTTTCATTTCTTGTATCAAGAATTCATGTATGTTTTCCATGTATATATAGAATGGTGGTATTATGTTAGGAATGTAATATGTTTTGGTTGTAATTGAATTCGTGCGAATGAATGTCGATTTATCTATACCAGTTTTGAACTTAGTTCGGTTATATATTTCACTGTGAGATGTGATCTTGTTTTATTTATTGTGTATATGTTATGTCATGGTTAAGATTTTATGAAATCTAACGGGTGTTATACTTTTTGTGATTGAAGAAAATGGCACCGAAAAGAACCACGAGGGCTAGACCAGCCCTAGAAACAACAACTACTACCACATCTGTCACCAATGCCCAACTTCAGGCAATGATTGATCAAGGTGTCACTGCTGCACTGGCAGCACGTGATGCAACTAGGAATGGCGATGACAGCCATACCTCGGGAACGGGTGTCAGGAGGACTGAACGCGTTGCTCGAGAGTGCACCTATCAAGACTTCATGAAGTGCCAACCTCTGTATTTCAAAGGCACTGAGGGAGTTGTTGAATTAACTCAATGGTTTGAAAGGATGGAGACTGTGTTTCGCATAAGCAACTGCTCTGTGGATAATCAGATCAAGTTTTCCACTTGTACTCTTCTCGCAGGTGCTTTGACGTGGTGGAACTCCCACGTTAGGATTGTTGGTCAGGATGTTGCGTATGCAATGACTTGGACAGATCTGAGAAAGAAAATGACTGACAAGTACTGTCCGAGGAACGAGATGAAGAAGCTCGAGGTTGAGTTATGGAATTTGAAAGTGAAAGGTACCGATGTGACAGGGTACAATCAACAATTCCAAGAACTAGCACTACTGTATGTTAGAATCTTTCCTGAAGAATCGAACAAGGTTGAAAGGTATGTCGGATGGGTTGCCGACATGATTCATGGAAAGTGTTGGGCAAATTTAAACCGAAAACCATTCAGGAGGCACAGAAATGGCATCCGAACTAATGATAAGAAAATCAACACTATTGCTGAAAGACAGGCTGAGAACAAGAGGAAGTTTGAAAACACTTCCTGAAACAATCAAAACCAACAACGACAAGAAAACAAGAGGCAGAACACTGGCAGAGCCTACACTGCAGGATCTAGTGATAAGAAATCGTATGCATGATCTAAACCTTTGTGTCCCAAATGCAATTACAACCATAACGGTCCATGTGCACCAAAATGCTACAAGTGCAACAAATTTGGTCACTTGGGGCGTAATTGTAGAAGTTCTGCAAGTGTTAATCCGGGTAGTAACCAAAGAGGAAATGGGACAGGTCAAGGGCCTACTTGCTTCGAGTGTGGAGTTCGGGGACACTTCAAGACGGATTGTCCGAAGCTGAAGAACAACAACAACAACCATGGTAATCAGGTTAGAAATGCCAATGCTCCAGCGAAGGTGTATGCAGTAGGGCATGCGGGGACAAACCCAGATTCCAATGTCATGACGGGTACGTTCCTTCTCAACAACCGCTATGCTTCTATCTTATTTAATACTGGTGCCGATAGGAATTTTGTGTCTACTGCATTTAGTTCTCAAATTGACATCACACCATCTACCTCGGATTACTATTATGATGTTGAATTAGCCGACGGAAGAATAATTAGGTTGAACACTATTCTTAGGGGTTGTACATTAAATCTTCTGAACCACCCATTCAACATAAATTTAATACCCGTAGAACTTGGTAGCTTCGATGCTATAATTGGTATGGATTGGTTAGCGAAGTACCAAGCGATCATTGTGTGTGCCGGAAGATGTTTTCGCACCCTGGGGAAATTGAAATTCTCTAATCGTTCATGGTGACAGGAGTAACTGGGGAAATGAGACACGATTGAACATCATCTCGTGCACCAAAACTCAGAAATATTTGCTAAAAGGATGTCCTATCTTTTTGGCACATGTTACTACTAAAAAGGCGGAAGACAAGTCAGAGGAGAAAATGACTTGAGGATGTACCCATTGTCCGATATTTTCCCAATGATTTTCTTCCTGAGGACTTGCCGGGCCCCCTCTCTTTCCTCCAACTCGACAAGTGGAGTTTCAAATTGATTTGGTACCTGGTGCTGCACCTGTAGCACGGGCACCTTATCGATTGGCGCCTTCTGAAATGAAAGAGTTGTCAGAGCAACTGCAAGAGTTATCTGACAAAGGCTTTATAAGACCCAGTTCCTCACCCTGGGGAGCTCCGGTCTTGTTTGTCAAGAAGAAAGACGGATCATTCCGGATGTGCATTGATTACCGGGAATTGAATAAACTAGCGGTGAAGAACCGTTATCCACTTCTAAGAATTGATGATATATTTGATCAGCTTCAAGGGTCGAGTTTCTACTCGAAGATCGACCTAAGGCCAGGTTATCACCAACTAAGGGTTTTCCCCTAGAAAAAAAGAAGTGACATTCCAAAGACCGCTTTTAGAACTCGTTACGGCCATTATGAATTTCAAGTTATGCCATTTGGTTTGACGAATGCACCTGCCGTATTCATGGACCTTATAAATAGGGTGTGCAAACCATATCTGGATAAATTCGTGATTGTCTTTATTGACGATATTCTAATATATTCGAATAACAAGCAAGAACATGAAGAGCACCTTAAGCTAATCATAGAGTTGCTTAAGAAGGAGGAGTTGTATGCCAAGTTTTCCAAGTGTAAATTTTGGATTCCTAAAGTACAGTTCCTAGGTCACGTGATTGATAGTAAAGGCATTCACGTAGATCCCGCCAAGATCGAATCCATTAAAGATTGGGCATCTCCTAAGTCACCAACAGAGATTCATCAATTTTTAGGTCTTGTTGGGTATTATCGGAGATTCATTGAAGGGTTTTTGAAGATCGCCAAACCAATGACCAAGCTTACTCAGAAGAAGGTCAATTTTGTTTGGGGTGATAAACAAGAAGCAGCTTTTCAACTGTTGAAGCAGAAGTTATGCAGTGCACCAATCGTGGCCTTACCTGAAGGAAGCGAATATTTTATCGCATACTGTGATGCTTCAAAGAAGGGTTTGGGTGTTGTGTTAATGCAAAGAGAAAAGGTGATTGCTTATGCATCAGGCCAACTGAAGATTCATGAGAAGAACTATACGACTCATGATTCAAAACTTAGAGCAATAGTGTTCGCTCTCAAGATTTGGAGGCACTACCTGTATGGAACCAAGTGCACGGTGTTCACTGATCATAAGAGTCTACAACACATTCTTAATCAGAAAGAGTTGAACATGAGGCAACGTCATTGGTTGGAGTTGCTCAGTAATTACAATTGTGAGATTCGTTATCACCCAGGAAAGGCAAACATTGTTGCTGATGCTCTAAGTAGGAAGGAGAGAGATCAACCATTAAGGGTTTGAGCCCTAGTCATGACTATTGGCTTGGAGCTTCCCAAACAAATCTTGAATGCTCAGACAGAAGCTCAAAAGCCGGAGAACCTCAAGAACGAAGATGTTAAAGGTATGTTGGTTAAAAATTCTAAAGATCCGGAGAAATTCAGAACAGAAAAGTTAGAACCACGAGCGGATGGAACTCTATGCTTCAATGGCAGGAGTTGGTTACCATGTTATGGAAACTCGAGGACTGTGATTATGCACGAGTCCCACAAGTTAAACTACTCTATTCATCCGGGTTCTGATAAGATGTACCAAGATATGAAGAAGTTGTATTGGTGGCCCAATATGAAGGCCAACATCGCCACCTATGTTAGCAAGTGTTTGACATGTGCTAGGGTCAAGGCCAAACACCAAAGGCTATCAGGATTGTTGGTACAACCCAAGATACCTTAATGGAAGTGAGACAACATCACAATGGATTTTGTTACGAAGCTTCCAAGGTCGTCGCAAGGTTACGATACCATTTGGGTGATTGTTGACCGACTCACTAAGTCTGCAATCTTTCTACCGATGAGGGAAACTGATCCCCTGGAGAAACTTGCAAAAATATACCTAAAGGAAGTGGTCGCAAGACATGGAATCCTAGTCTCAATTATTTGCGATCGTGATCTTAGGTTCACCTTAAATTTCTGGAAGTCACTCCAGAAGGCTTTAGGTACTAGCTTGGACATGAGTACGACATACCATCTAGAGACTGACGGACAAAGCGAGAGGACTATTCAAACTCTTGAGGATATGCTACGTGCGTGTGTGATCGACTTTGGAAAGGGTTGGGTCGACCATTTGTCCTTAGTTGAGTTCTCATACAACAACAGTTATCATGCTAGCATAAAGGCTGCACCTTTTGAAGCGCTTTACGGTCAAAAGTGTCGTTCACCTGTTTGTTGGTCCGAGGTTGGGCAAGTGCAACTTACCGGTCCAGATTTAGTTCGAGAGACGAGCGAGAAGATTATTCAAATAAAGCAGAGAATGCAAACCGCGCTTGATCGACAAAAGAGTTATGCCGATAAGAAGCGTAAGTCGATGGATTTTCAAGTTGGGGATAAAGTTATGCTGAAGGTTTCACCTTGGAAAAGGGTCGTACATTTTAGAAAACGGGGGAAGTTAAACCCTAGATATGTCGGACCTTTCAAGGTGTTAGAAAAAGTTAGAGCCATTGCATACAAGCTTAAGCTTCCACAAGAGCTGAGCAGGGTTCACAATACTTTTCATGTATCCAATTTGAAAAGGTGTTATTTTGATGATCTGCTAACTGTGCCATTGGATGGACTACACATTGATGACAAGCTTCAGTTTGTCGAGGAACCGGTCAAGATCATTGATCGAGAGGTCAAAAAGTTGAGACATAGCCGTGTCCCGATTGTCAAGGTAAGATGGGACTCCAAGAGAGGTCCTGAGTTCATGTGGGAACGTGAAGACTAATTCAAGAAGAAATAAACGCCCCTTTTTGAAAAGGCCGCACCGTCTTCTAGTGCCGCGCCGTAAGCCTTGAGGACAAGGCTCGTTTAACGGGGGAAGTCTATAACACCCTGTGTTTTCAAGTCATTAATGACGTCAATAAATCTACTATTAATTTTTGGTGTTGTACGCGTTTGCTTTTAATTTCATGTATTAAGTAAAATCGCGTAAGCTAAAAACGATCATTTAATGTAAACGGGCATCATACAATTAAGAGTTTACATCAATCAAGTATTAAATAATTATTTTGAGAATAATTATGGTCTTTTTTTATTATATTTTTATCGGTTACGTAAAGTGTTTACGTTTCGCGATAAATTAAGCTTAAGCATACCCGGAACCACCAAAACATTCCTACGCTTCAACAAATACCCATAATTGTACCCAATACCCAAAGTTTTATTAAAATTCACTAGTTAATATCATTTTTCACTTTGTACATTGGAAAAATAAACCAAGTCATATACATTAGCAAAATAAACTCTTGTATGTAAAAACCTACAACTAGTAACTTGTAACTTTCATATATGAAACTAGATATTTTGTAAATGATCAAAAACAACCTAGAAGGTCTTCCCCCCCTCCTACCCAAGGCATACATCAAATGGGAGACCAAGAACACACAAAAATGACCAACTTGCTTTGTACAACTTCTAGTCATTAAACCTAGCCATGCCTTGTTCCCTTTGACAAATTGG
>BQNB010044814.1:0-18641 GCA_026074375.1 Tanacetum coccineum | reverse complement strand
TTGTTATAGAAAAATGAAAAGAGTTGTTGTGTGTGGGTATGGAGAACCGGCCATAGGGCCTAGGTTTTGTAAAATGTATATTTTTTTTTTGATTTTTAGTTATAAGTATTTTATTAAAGTATAGTGTAAGTTTTATTAAGAAAAAGGTAAGGTTTTAGGTAGAAACGCGAGTTTTAGCAAGAAATTTTCGTAAACGCGAAACACAACGGAAAATGTAAATGAGGAAAATTATAATCATCGGGGATATTATGAGATTATTAAATCACTTAAGATGCGAAGACAGAATAGATTCCTAAATACGGCTTACGCAATGCTAAGAACAAGAATTTCTTACTAAATCGGGTAAACGTAAAAATTTATAACTCGCTTAAAAATGAAAATAGAAATAAAGTTCGGAGTAAATAGTGACCTTAAATACGGAATGTTACAAACAATCAAATATTGAAATCTACTTACATCAAAAGCTTTTGTAAGCAAATCTGCAACATTCTTGTCAGTATGGATTTTGACCATTTGAATCAACTTCTTTTCATTGCAATCTCTAATAAAATGATGTTTGATCTCTATATGCTTTGTTTTTGAATGAAAAACAGGATTTTTAATTATGCAAATAGTACTGTTATTATCAATAAAGATCTTGGTCTGCATAAAATTATACACATAATCAAGTAGTTGATTCTGAATCTAAAGCACTTGTCCGCAGCAACTTGAAGTAGCCACATATTCAGCTTCTGTTGTGGAATTTGCAACCACTGTCTGTTTTTTGCACTGCCATAATATTAATCTATATCTAAGGAATTAACAACCTCCTCTTGTAGACTTCCTATCTAAGCTTGCTCCAGCATAATCACTATCAGTGTATGCTACCAAATCAAAAGGAGAATCTTTTGGATACTAAAGGCCTAATTTTGGTTAACCTTTTAAGTACCTAAAAATCCTTTTTACAGCATGATGATGTGAAACCTTTGGATTGACTTGGTATCTAGCACAAGCACACACTGCAAACATGATGTAAGGTCTTGAAGTACATCAATGAACCAATCATTAACCTATACATATGAACAT
This sequence comes from Tanacetum coccineum, assembly GCA_026074375.1. NCBI lineage: Eukaryota > Viridiplantae > Streptophyta > Magnoliopsida > Asterales > Asteraceae > Tanacetum > Tanacetum coccineum. The sequence goes on along the minus strand of BQNB010044814.1, from coordinate 17,576 downwards.
CCACTTCTTCACCATCTTCATCCTTGAGTAGAGGCTTTTGAGTTTCCATTGGTGTGCTTGCAGTCTTGACTTCTGTAAACCTAAATTTCTTTAAAATTTCAGCAACATATTTATCTTGACCAATAAATATGCCATCCTTCTTCTGCTTTACTTGTAATCCCAAGAAGAATGTAAGTTCTCCCATAGAACTCATCTGAAATTTCTCATGCATCAACTTCTCAAATGCAAAGCATAGCTCCTTCTTTGTTGAACCAAAGATGATATCATCCACATAAACTTAGACCTGCAAAATATCACCTTTGTGCCTTTTGATGAATAAGGTCTTGTCAATTTTCCCTCTTTGAAACCCATTGTCCAACAGATATGTTGACAAGGTTTCATACCAAGCTCTAGGAGCTTGATGTAGTCCATACAATGCTTTTTCAACCTTGTATACTCTATCAAGAAAGTCTGGATCTTCAAATCCTGGTGGTTGACATACATACACCTCTTCTTCAATCTTCCCATAGAAAAAAAGCACTTTTTACATCCATTTGATATACCATAAAATCTTTAAATGAAGCATAAGCTAAATATAGCCTAATTGCTTTAATTCTTGCAACAGGAGCAAAGACTTCATCATAGTCAATCCCTTTTCTTGTGTGTATCCTTGAGCAACCAATCTTGCTTTATTTTTTTATCACAATTCCCCTTTTTATATCATTGAAAACCTATAAAACAAAGTAAAAGAAAAAAGAGGAGATTTACCTTCAAGTAAATATGTAGCTTAGAGATAAAATATTAGGTTACAACTTTAATCTTGATAATACTCAAAAAATACATATATAAAACTTCCAAATAAAACGAGCTTAAAAACTTATATATTAAGTGTTGGCTTGTTAAGCTCGAGTAGCTCGTTCGGCTCGTTAAGCTCGACTAGTTCGTTCGGCTTGTGATATTTAAACGAGTTTTCGAACGAGCTGAGCCAAATATTAGTTTACAAAGCTTGGCTCATCAAACTAATCGAGCACTAATATTTGTTCAAGATTCAAGCTAGAGTAAAACGAGCTCGAGTTTGAATAGCTTGTTAAAAGCTCGAATCGTTTACACCCCTAATTGTATAGTAGCTCATGGAGGCTTTACTAACTTACTGCATAATAGAAATTCATATACTAGTAGTCTAGGCCCACTTATCTACCTATGGAAACAAGACGTTATGTGTAATCCTAAGTCACCGGCTTAGTCTACCTATCCACTTAACCATAGATCGAAACAGGGATTTCTATTGGTGATCCTAGTATTCTAGCTATATGAATATGCGTTATATGTTTTTATCCTGGACTCTTAGCCTATGCCCAAACAACACCGAAGTTGCAACGCATTAAATATGTAAGACTAGATCCAGTTGAATGATGTGGAAAACACATAATTAAGCCCATAAACGGGTATGAAGTGATAAACATAATCAACATGCAACGAATAAATAACAATCGATATAAAGACAAATCAAAACATTATATTATCATAAACATGGCTAATACCTAAAGGTATTAGTTGATAGTCATTGTAACAATACACGAAATCATAGATGAACGATTAAACATAATGCTAACCGAACGCATATAGTGGAGTATAGAGATTACAAGAGTTTTCCCATTGATTAGACCACTTTTCAGGACCTTCTTGGCTTCATTGATCTTCTAGAAATCAGACTTGGTGGCTAAAAGCATATCCAAAATCGTATTTCGGATTTGGTATTTATAGACTCTGAAAATTGGTTGATACGGCGTATTGGAACTCAATACGGCGTATCGGGGCTGCTTGGGGTGGGCTCCAAGAATAAAATATTCTAAAATTTTTGCGCAAGAATTGGATACACCATATCCGATTTTTGGATACGGCGTATTGACCAATACGCCATATCCGATTTCTTGGATACAGAGTATTGACTAATACGGAGTGTTGGGGTTTTTGGATACGGAGTATTGGCTGAAAATGTGTTTTTCTTGATTTTTGACCAAAGTATCATATACGGCGTATCAATAGCGTATTCTTCAAAGTCAGACAATGGTCTTGAGTTCTTCAAAGTCTTTAGATATGGCGTATGCTTATAGAATGATATGGCGTATTGATGTCAAAATCAGCGACTCTCTGAAACTCTATGTTTATGCTTTAGAATGCATGCCTTTTGCGAATATTCACCAAGTACTCCGTAATTTCTGAAATTCTCAAATACAAGCGATTAAGTAACAATTCTTTGCAATAATTATACAAAATGAGTTAATTACATGGGATAAATGATGCAATAAAAAAGACGTTATTTGATGTCATCAAACATCCCCATACTTAAATCCTACTTGTCCTCAAGTAGCCTTTTAAAAGTTTATAAAAATGTATCCCTAAGGATATTTTCCATTAAGCATTTATTTGATCTTTTTCAAGTACACAACCAAACACCTCATGAAATAGGAAGATGAAAACACTCAAATCACTCAACTAATCTATGTGGTAACATATAACTAATTTGCTCAAATTTGTCTCCACCAAAGCACGGGTTTATAAATCGTGTACAAGTATCTATATGCAGCATAGCAAGGAGACGACAACACCAACCGCAAAAGCAAAGAGAAACAAGATCAAAATGGTAAACTATGAGTTTTTGTATGAATTAAGAGCTTAAGGTTGACATTCTAGCAATCTTTCACCATAGTACCACACCAACAGATAGTTGAAGCACACATATAAGGCTATAATTACAAAAGAGACATGTGTGATCGATCACATCTCATTCGAGTTTAACCCAATGTGTAGGATGAAGAATGATATAAGGGTTAGGTTGAACTTCATAACTATCACCAATAGAAAAAACCAACAAGGCAGCTGAGACATGCATACATGGCCCGATGAACACGAAATAGACATGCACGCTCGATCACATCCTCATTCGTGTAAAACCCATGGTTAATGATTAGGAAATGGAAATAAATCGTTGTTAAATAAAAATTACAAAAACAAATAGATTAAGTCTAAAATACAAGTTTCTTTTTCCCGACTGTTACCATCATAAAAACACAACTATTTACATATATCTTGATCATAGATCAAAAACAACAACCTAAGTTGGCGTTCCCGTAACGGTTAACTTCCCAATCATCCCATACATTACATACTTTACAAGGCAAGTGGCGATTTAAATCTCCAGATTAAAGAATAAAAAAAGAAAAACAAAAAAACTAAAAAAACATAAATAAGAACAAAAAAACAGAAAATATCTAAAAATTCTAAAAACAAAATCTGATCTAAAATAAGACAAGAAAAGCGATATCTTCCACTTTATACAATACTCTACATCGTCGATTTGTATCAACGAATAATCGATCCTTCGTGAAATTCCTTTGGTTGTTGCGAAACGATTATCTTCAAACTTTCCTTCTCTTTTGTTTGCGATTTTTCTAATTTTTTCGATTTTTTTTTACTAACACTATACTACGAAACTCGGTGTATCTTCATGATCATAATAATTCCGGATAATTCCTTTGGTAATTCTTCGTTCTTCGAATGTACCAATAATTGCGTTAATAGTAAAAATACATGAGTTTTGACTATAATATACATTCCCATTTGCGATGTAAAAATTCTTCTAAACGTACCAAAGATAGAAAACTTTGACACAAGACTCGGGAAATACAAACTTTATACATTAAGAAACTAGCAACTATAAAATAAACTTAATCTAACAGGGTAGGCTAAGGTGTAATGAAACAAACAATTGGTGTATTTCCTGAAGGATTGGCTCTACGAGTTGTTCTAAGGGTATCTTACTCTTAAAGTGAGAGTAAACAAAGGGTTTATACGGGGGTTAACTAACCGGCGTAGTTAGTTAATAAGCAACATATAAAGGCGTTTTGGGTGTAATCCTAAAATTTACCAATTTAAACAGGTTACTCCATCTAAATTCATAGTACTTATCACTACGGTCTCGAGTGATATACCAAGCCAAGTTCTAAAGTCTCCTACATCACCGGCACACTCATATTTTGTGGAATTTAGGTAAACATTTAGAAACGGATAAGGTTAAAACCTCACAATATCTAACAAGGGTTATTGTGTGCGGGTTATGTATCAAGTAATTTCACAAAAGTATACTTGTAAAAAAATTTAAATTTGAGCATAACTTAAGCATTTTTGTGTGAAAAATAGGACAAGTATCATTCTAATTCCCATCCCTCACTTGAATTATACAACGTCCTTGTTGTATAGATAAAAAAATAAAAATGAGATTTAAAAAGAATTAGAATGAGAAACTCCCCTGATAATTGCTCGTTAGATTCTCCATGTTGAGTTTGTGAGTAAGATTGTGTTGAACAACCGTCTTGAGTTTCAAGACTCCAACACTTCCAGACTTGTAGATACTTTAACCAACATTTTCGATTTTTTCTCTTTCATCGAGAACCTGTGTAAATAATAGGAAAACAAGTGCAATTTCTATCGCCGTGTATTCGTTGGTTAGACTCGAAATAATAACCTAAAACTATACTGGAGGTTGATACGCTGTATCCATTCCCCAGGATACGACGTATTGATACCTGTGTCGAATACGCTGTATTCATTTAACGAATACGTCGTATAGACTGTGCTGACAACAAAGACTGGATAATGTCCTGAAGGCTAATACGCCGTATCCATGGGGTTTGGATACGCCGTATAGACAGTCTGAGAAGACAGACTCGATAAGAAAATTTGAAAATACATTTTGAGTTGTCTCCCGGCAAGCACTTTTGTTTTCATGAGAGTCTTTAAGTTAGACTCCCTTCAGCCTTACGTCGCACCATTCTTGAACTCGATAACTTCATCATTCTCTTTGTCAATGTTACCTCCATAATATTTCTTCAATCGTTGTCCATTGACCTTAAAGCTAACCCTGTCACTGTCAGTGATTTCTATAGCCCCATGTGGATACACCGTTTTAACAACGTTTAGACCGCTCCATTTCGATTTAAGTTTTCCAGGGTACATCTTCAAACGAGAATTATAAAGTAGCACCTTGTCACCTTCCTTAAAATCTTTATCACCATGAAGTTTAGAATCATGCCATTTCTTGGTCCGTTCTTTGTAAATTCTAGTATTCTCATAAGCACCATCTCTCAATTCGGCTAACTCATTAAGCTGCATAAGACGACTTTCGCTAGCAAGAGTTAAATCCATATTACATTGTTTCAATGCCCAATGTGGCTTATGCTCGATCTTTACGGGTAAATGACATGCTTTCCCATAAACTAGTCTGAAAGGTGTACACCTTGTTGGTGCTTTGTATGCCGTCCTAAATGCCCACAATGCATCGTTAAGTTTTTCCGACCAACCTTTAGGATTGTACCCCACTGACCTCTCTAGAATATGCTTAATAGCCCTGTTAGTAACTTCAGTTTGTCTATTAGATTGAGGGTGATATGCCGTGGATAATTTGTGAGTCACACCATATCTTTGTAAAGCTTTTTCAAGCTGGGAATTACAAAAATATGTCCCTCTATCACTAATCAAAGCTTTAGGAACTCCAAACCTAGCAAATAAACTTCTTAAAAACTTAACCACAACACGCGTATCATTCGTAGGTAATGCTTGAGCTTTGACCCATTTAGACACATAATCTACAGATACTAATATGCATTTATTACCTCTAGATTGGGGAAATGGTCCCATAAAATCCAATCCCCATACATTAAAGACTTCTCATACCTGAATGTTATTTTGAGGCATTTCGTTCCTTGAAGATATGTTTCCCGATCTTTGACATGCATCACATCATCTTACGCACTCATTATCATCCTTAAAGATACTAGGCCAATAAAATCTGGACTCGTAAACCTTCTTTGCGGTAACTGAAGCACTATGATGTCCACCGGTAGGTCCTGAATGACAATGCGCTAGAATTTTGAGGGTTTCACTTCCAGCCACACATCTCCTTATTATATTATCCACGCACAGTTTAAATGCATAAGGTTCATCCCAAAAGTAAGTATTGACTTGCGAAAAAAACCTCTTTCTTTTTTTAAAGGTCCAATTTGGGGGAACAACCTTTCCAACAATATAATTAACGAAATCCGCATACCATGGTTCATCGTTATTAAACTTGGATTTTAGCGCCATTAAATGTTCTTCGGAGAATTTATCAGCAATTTCCCTCTTAGTTAACACATCCATATGCGGATTCTCAAACCTAGATAAGTGATTAGCGGCCAAGTCTTATGCTTCCTTATGTTTCTCAAATACTTGACAAGGGGTAGTGAAACTCCTGGGGTCTTTTTCTTTTTATGGCAGTTCATTGAGCAAGACAGTTGAGCCCTTTTCGTTCATTGTCTTTGTACAAGCTTCTTCAAGTCTAGACTTATTCGTCAGTAAACTCTTTAGATATTTAGCGTATTTTGGTATTTGCACTAGGGCTTCGATAAATGGAATATTAATATCCAGTTGTTTCAGATTCTCCAAAAATTTTCATTCGAGTGCTTCTTCTTTTTCTTTTCTCACTCGGTTTGGGAAAGGAATAGATGATTGTTGTGGTTTTACTAATGGTTGAGTAGTCCTTTCACGAATACTTGAAGATTTATTTTTCTCACCATCATCATGTGGCTTTTCCTGCATATCTTGTTCAAATCTGGGAGGTTCATTCTTGTTGATTCCAGTTTCATTAATTTCTTTACTACGGGTGACTTCAGACGTCATCTTTCCTCCCTTAGTTATCACTCCTTTGACTTTGTTTTTTGGAATCAAAACATTATTCACAACCTTTGAAAATTCATTCACCTCGATCATCAGCTCACTCAATAAGTTGCTTCGTTCTTTTAACAAAAGCTCGTTGGTGGTTCTAAACTCTTTAATAAATATTTCCATCTCCTCATGCTTACGTTTTCCTTCATCAATGAATTTATCCAATATTTCTTCAATAGTCAACCTCCTTGTAGGGTAATTGAATGGGTAAGGTGGGAACCCAAAAACGGTACCTGAAAAATAAGACATAATTCCAAGTAAAACTATTCTAGAAAACTAAACTAGAAAGCTAACTAAAACTGTTGCTGTCTCAGACAGTCGATACGTCGTATTCAGTAAACTGGATACGCCGTATCGATGTTTGATGTTGAATACGCTGTATTCAAAGAAAATGGATACGCCGTATTCAATAAATGACAGCAGACAGTAGAAAAACAAAACTAAATTTATAAAAAAATACCAATAAAAATAAGAAATTAAACAATCGCACTCCCTGGCAATGGTGCCAAAAACTTGGTGTGTTGTTGTGCGTAGGTATTATTTGTTATCAAGTTTTACTATTTATATTTTGCCGACTATACCTAAGAACAACACTTACGGGCAGTGTACCCGATCAGATGTAGCTTCGTTGGTAAGTAGGGTGTCGAACACTAAGAGTGGAAGTTAACTCTTAATTCTACTGGTATTTTATTTATCTAGGTTTGGTACTAATATAACTTAATTATTCTAATTAAATATAATTAAACCTAAACTAACATAAAGGGAGGTTTTTAGCTTAAGAGACTAGCACGAGTTTAGTTCTAATTATCCTAAGGTGATGACAAATAACGCACACAAATGATTAACAAAAAATTAGGAAGCAGTTCAATGTGAGGAAAATGTATAATACAATTTAATCTAATAACATGCCTTGATTGTCTATTTGTGCAATGATTGTATTAATTCGTTGGTCGTATATCATTCCAAAGTTAGGTGGATCTTCTCCCTAGACTCGAGGTTTGTCGCCAGTTAATCCTGTCACAATTAACCTAAACCCGCATACAGCTTACAACGTTGATTAAAAGCTATCTAGGAAACTATATTGGTGGTTATATTGAATCCTAGCTCATAGAGGCTTTACCAGTAGACTGCTCAATGGAAATTTATATACTAGTAGTCTACGCCCACTTAACTACCTATGGAAACAGGATGTTATGTGTAATCCTAAGTCGTCGGCTTAGTCAACCTATCCACTTAACCATAGATCGAAACAGGGATTTCTATTGGTGATCCTAATATTCTAGCTGTATGAATAAGCGTTATATGTTTTTATCCCGGACTCTTAGCCTACGCCCAAACAACACCAAAGTTGCAGCGCATTAAATATGTAGGACTAGATCCAGTTGAATGATATGGAAAACACATAATTAAGCACATAAACAGGTATGAAGTGATAAACATAATCAACATGCAACGAATAAAGAACAATCGATATAAAGACAAATCAAAACATTATATTATCATAAACATGGCTAATACCTAAAGGTATTAGCCGATAGTCATTGTAACAATACACGAAATCATAGATGAACGATTAAACATAATGCTAACCGAACGCGTATAGTGGAGTGTATAGATTACAAGAGTTTTCCCATTGATTAGACTACTTTTTAGGAGCTTCTTGGCTTCATTGATCTTCTGGAAATCGGACTTGGTGGCTAAAAGCATATCCAAAATCGTATTTCAGATTTGGTATTTATAGACTCTGAAAATTGGTCGATACGGCGTATTAGAACTCAATACGACGTATCGGGGTTGCTTGGCGTGGGTTCCAAGAATAAAATATTCCAAAATTCTTGCGCAGGAATTGAATACGCCATATTCGATTTTTGGATACAGCGTATTGACCAATACGTCATATCTGATTTCTTGGATACGAAGTATTGACCAATACAGAGTATTGGGGTTTTTGGATACAGAGTATTGGCTGAAAATGTGTTTTTCTTAATTTTTGACCAAAGTATCATATATGGCATATCAATGGCGTATTCTTCAAAGTCAGGCAATGGTCTTGAGTTCTTCAAAGTCTTTAGATACGGCGTATGCTTCTAGAATGATACGGCGTATTGATGTAAAAATCAGCGACTTTCTGAAAGTCCTCATTTATGCTTCAGAATGCGTGCCTTTTGCTAATATTCACCAAGTACTCCGTAATTACTGCAATTCTCAAATACAAACGATTAAGTAACAATTCTTTGCAATAATTATACAAAATGGGTTAATTACATGGGATAAATGATGCTATAAAATAGATGTTATTCGATGTCATCAAAAGACATTGACAAAATGATTTCATTAGAAAAGCAATTAAAGTTTTTGAATGAAATTGATATATAAAAGAAATCAATCAATTCAAACCATTCATATGTTAGCCCTCAAAGGCTCAATATTCAATGCTAGACCAACTTTTTCAAATCCTATGTAGCTCAAGAATGCTCAATCTGAAAAGCCATGTTTGTATGAGATACCATATGATACATTTGATCCTACAAACAGATTCATCCCTGATAGGGAATAGACCTTGACTCTTGAAAAGGAGATTAGATCAAAATTGAATAAAGACTTAGTAAAACCTTATGATTACACAAAGCAAAATAGTTTTTATGAAATTTTCAAACCAACATCACAGGAATATCATGATCAGTTGGCACATGCAAATGAAGTAAGAAAGAAAATGTAGAGAAAATCTTTTGTTAAATCTAAACCTGAAATTTTCAAAAACATTGGTTTCTTACATACTTCAAAATCAATTAGTAAAAGTAGTCAAGCTTATAATGTAATGAAGAATAACATAAATCATTTCAGAGAACTTGTTGATCAAGCTTGGGAAAACATTCTCATGATCATTTTCGTGCACCAACTGCTCATGATATGGAAATCCTAATTAAAACATGTTTGATGCCTCTTGCCCTAAAGACACAAAATGATAGTTTCAAATTCGTTCATGAACTTAAGCAAGAAATGCATGCTGATTTAAAGTATGTTGAATCCCTTAAAAAGGAAATTGACGAACTTGAATCTGACAAAGCAGAATTTTCAAACATGTATGATATACTTCTGCAAGAGTGTGTGTCTAATGATGTTATGTGTTCTTATATGCATTCTTTATCTGATTTAGATGCTCACACTGAATTGCAATGCTTATATCTTCATAAAATGAAAGAATGTGAATGTCTTGCACAAAAGCTTTCTAAACAAACTGAAACTGTTAGTAAAGAAGTTTATAATGAGCTTTCATGAAGTTTTGTTAAATTAGAAAAACACTCGATTTCTCTTGAACTTGCTTTACAACAATGTCAATTACAAATGAAAAATGACACATTTTGCAAAGAAAAAGCGTTAAATGTACTTCTAAAAGAACGTGAATAATATTTTGAAACACAAGATTTGAAAGCTCAGTTGCAAGACAAGAACATTGCCATAAGTGAGTTAAAGAAACTCATTGAAAAATGGAAAGAAAAGTCTGTGGAAACTAAGTTTGATAAACCATCTATTGTTCGACAACCAAATGCTCAAAGGATTCCAAAACCATCAGTTTTAGGCAAAACGACTCCTTTTTCAGACTCTCTTGAGAGGAAAAGTTTTACAAAGACAAAGTCAGTTCCCAAAACTAATGTGTTAAAGGGTTTATCAAAACCAGTCACTACACAGATTTTGCCTCAAACATCAAGGCAATCTGTAAGAAACACAAATATGATTAAACCAGGCATGTATCGAATTGACACTAGGACAATATAAACTAGAGCACCACAGTTGTCTCAGACTTCTAGGAATACCGATCCTTGCGTGTTTACCTCTACAGGAGTAATTTACAGAACTAATGTTAGCAGACCACAGTTTAGGAGCACTCAAATGAAAGATAAGGCCATGCCAAACAATAGTCAAGTGAAATTTTAGAAGACTAAAGTAGAAGACCACTATAGGATTTGTAGTATTTCTAATAAAACAAAGTCTGTAACTGCGTGTAATGACAGTTTAAAATCCAGAACTTCAAATGTTAATGTTGTTTGTGTTACTTATGGAAAATGTGTGTTTAATTCGAATCATGATGCTTCTGTTTCTAAATTTATCCATTACATGAATGCTAATAACTAAGAGAATCCCGAAAGTTATGCCTAAAAGTACTCAGACAACCCAAAAAAAACAAAATAAGGAAAAAAAGGTCAGCGAGACAAATCTGTTGCAACACCCTCTAAGAAAACAGTTGCCTTAGAATTCACTATTCAGAAATCTAAGAGTTACTATAGGATGCTTTATGAGAAAACTAGTAAGGCATAGAAATGGTAGATAGCACAACAAAGCCCATCACGATATAAATGGGTTCCTAAGACAAAAATGAAATGGGTGCCTAAAGTTAGGAAAGAAGATGTGAGCATAAGTATTAGTCCAACAATAGATAATGCATCTAGGATAACTAATGTCTTGAAAATCACAAATACTTTAGGATCCAATTTGTCAAGTATTCCATCATCCTCTTATTCTCTTGCAGATTGCTCGACTCATCCTATTCATTGTTGACTCTGGATGCAGAAAGCATATAACGGGTAATCTAAATCATCTGTGTAAGATTTTGTTGAAAATACTGGGCACCATTCGTTTTGGCAATGACCAATTTGCTCCATTCTTTGTTATGCGGAGTTTGGGTTTTTAAAGAAATATCACGATCAACATGTTTAATTACGTCAAATGGGCCTCATCAAAACCTTCTCGTGGTTAATTTGTGATGTGGATTGTGAGGTTGCTTTCAGAAATCTACTTGTTTTGTTAGAGATTCTATTCATGTGAAATGATTTACTTACTGGGTAATCGTGGGATCAGTATCTCTAATAAAATTTCTCTTCAAGAATGATTTCATCAACTTCCAATCTATTTATGTTTATGGCTAAAGACAACACCAACTCAAGCATGGTTATGGCATCAAAGACTTTCTCATCTTAACTTCGACTACATCAACTTGCTTTTAAAGAAATATATCATGATTGGTTTCAAAAATTGAAATATGTCAAGGATCAACTATGTTCCTTTTGTGAAGTGAGTAAAGTAAAAAGAAGCTCATTCAAGACTAAGGCTGTTCCAAGTTCAAAAGGAAGGCTAAATCAGCTACATATGGACTTATGTGGTCTAATGTGGGTTGAAAGCATAAATGGGAAGAAATATATTCTGATAACTGTTGAGGACTATTCCAGATACACTTGGACTCTATTTCTAAGATCCAAGGATGAAACACCAGAAATTTCTAAAAGATTTTCTCAAGAAGTATAAACGCAATCTTCAAGCTTAACTGACTACTGTTCGAACTGAAAGAGGCATAGAGTTCTTAAACAAGACACTCATGCATATTTCAAAGAAGAAGGAATTGAGCATCAAACATATACTCCTCGAACACTTGAACAGAATGACGTTGTCAAAAGGTGAAATCATACTCTGGTTGAGGCTACTCGAATGATGCTTTCAGCTTCTAAACTTCCTTTGTTCTTTTGGGCTGAAGCAATTGCAACTGCATTCTATACTCAAAACAGATCTATAATCATCCCAACATATGAGAAGACTGCATATCACATCATCAATGACAGAAAACCTTCAATTAGACACCTTTACATCTTTAGTTGCACTTGTTACTTAACTGGAGATGGTGAAAATCCTAATAACATGAAAGAAAAAGGGGATCCATGCATTCTGGTGGGATACTTAACTCAGTCTAAGGGATACAAAGTTTACAACAAGAGAACCTAATTGATAGTTGAATCTATACATCTTAGATTTCATGAGATCAGAGAGATGTCTAAGACGTTTGTTGATAATAACACTTCATGCCTCGTTCTTTAACGACAAAAGGCGTCAGATTATGAAAACTCTGGCCCCGCACCCTAACTACAAAATGTTTCTCCTTCAGCAGATACAACATCTTCGTCACAACAAGAGTTGGATATTTTATTCGGTCTTTTGTACGATGACTTTTTCAATGCAGGTACTTCAAGTATCAACAAGTCTTCTTCTCCCACTAACAATTCTAAACAAGACACAACACCTACAACGAATATACAATCTTCAACAAAATCATTAACTCCAACTACAACTGTTAATGCTGAGGAAAACAACGATAATCAAGCAGAAGATACATAGTTCTAACAAGATGAATTTATCAATCCTTTTTGTATACTGGTATGAGAAATTGCTGAGTCTTCCTCATGCAATATTGATAATTCAAACATGCATACCTTTTATTAACCACACGATTCTGAATACCGATTGACCAAAGATCACTCGCTAGAACAAGTTCATGGAAATCCATCCAAGCAAGTGCAAATAAGATGACAACTTACAACAGATCCTGAAATGTGTATGTTCACGCTTACCGTGAGTACTGCTAAACCGACAAACATTGAGGAGGCAATGGCTGATTCCAAATGGATCGAGGCAATGCAGGAAGAGCTTCATCAAATCTAATAGACTACAAGTCTGGGAACTCGTAGACAAACCCTTTGGCAAACTGTAATTAAGCTAAAGTGGTTATGGAAGAACAAAAAGGATGAAGATCAAACTGTAATTCGCAATAAGGTATGAGTTGTAGCTAAGGGATATGCTCAGGAAAAGGGTATTGATTTCGAGGAATCATTTGCTCCAGTTGCTCACTTGGAAGCTGTTCGGATTTTCGTCGCTTATGCTGCACACAAGTCTTTTCCAATTTATCAGATGGACGTAAAAACGACATTTTTTGATGGTCTACTGAAGGAGGAGGTTTATGTTACACAACCAGATGGATTCATTGATCTTGATCATCCAAAAAAAGTTTATCATCTAAGGAAAGCTCTATATGGATTGAAGCAAGCTCCGAGATCCTGGTATGATAAACTCTCAAATTTCCTGATGTCTAAAGGTTTTACTAAAGGTACCATTGACCCTACTCTATTCATGATAAGATACGGGGAGGACATTTTACTTGTGCAAATTTACGTCGATGGAATTATTTTTGGGTCTACAAACCCTAAATTTTCTAAAAGATTTGGAAAATTAATGCACATTAGATTTGAGATGTCCTTAATGCGGGAAATGAAATTCTTTTTTGGACTTCAGATCCACCAATCCCCATGAGGTATCTTTATCAATCAGACCAAGTACGCTTTAGAAATACTTAAAAAAACATAGTATGGATAAATGTGATAGCGTTGGTACACTAATGGCTACTAAACCTAAACTGGATGCAGACTTGCGTGGAAAACTCGTAGACCAAACTGACTATCATAGTAAAATCGGGTCACTTATGTATCTGACATCTAGTAGACAAGACATAGTGCAAGCAGTAGGTTATTGTGCACGTTATCAAGCAAGACCGACTAAAAAACACCTCAAGGAGGTTTAAAGGATCTTTCGATACTTAAGGGGTACCATTAATATGGGACTCTGGTATCTGAAGGATTCTGGCTTTGAACTAACTACTTTTTTAGATGCCGACCATGCCAGATGTCATGATACTCGCAAAAGCACTTCTGGAGGAATATAGTTCCTAGGTGATAAGTTAGTCAGCTGGATGTCAAAGAAGCAGGACTGCACTGCAATGTCATCAGCAGAAGCAGAGTACGTGGCGTTATCTGCAAGTTGTGCTCAAGTAATGTGGATGAGGACACAGCTTAAGGATTATGGCTTCAACTACAACAAAATACCATTGTATTGCGACTCTTAGTCAGCCATAGCAATCTCATGCAACCCCGTGCAACACTCCCGTACCAAGCACATCCATACTCGCTACCATTTTATCAAGGAACAGGTTGAAAATGGTATAATTGAATTGTATTTTGTCAGAACTGAATACCAATTAGCTGACATGTTTACTAAAGCCTTACCCAAAGATAGGTTTCAGTATCTTGTCAGACGAATTGGTATGAGATGTTTGACTCCAGCAGAACTGGAGGTTCTGGCAAATGAATGTGCTTGATATATTCTTCAAACATCGACTTGTAAATATTTTTGAGAAAAGCAAAATACAAAAATATAAAACCTATAAAACCAAATACAAAAAATATAAAATTTCAAAAAGAAAATACAAAATCAGAAAATCAAAAATTCCAAAAAGAATCTTCTCGACATGTCTCTTGGAATCGATAACATTTACGTACCTAGAAATGTTGATTAATATTAACACGGGCGTGTAAATGAAGTTCGAGCAAGAGTTCAAATGCTTTCAAAACATGTCATTTCTATTTTTCTTTATGGCTTGTAATCTCTCTCAGATTGCAACTCGGACCCGAACAACAAAGAAGAGTGTACGTTTCAGTGCGCTTATCCTTAGCGTTAGAAGAGAAGTCTTCTAACATGATTTTTTCAAAATGTTGAACATAATTTTTCAAGAATTTATCAATGAAAATTCAAAATCTTTCAAAATTGTGTGTTTAACACTCCATTCCTCATAAGTTTTACAAGACAATTCTTATACAGATGGTGTCATTTCCATAATGAGTCAATGTTTGAGGGGGAATTTTCGAAAAACAAAGTTTTAATGATTTTGGACACATTATCTCACAACAATTCTTATGTATCCAAAACATTATCAAAAATATCTTAATAACAAATTAGTAATAATAATGACTACTCAATAGATTGTATGTTATAAGATGATCCGGTGTCTGAGCATAATTTTTCAAGAATTCTTTAATGGCATTTATAATCTTTCAAAATTGTGTGCTCAACACTACCTTAACCTTAATTTTATATTCCTTTTACAACTTGGTATTATTTTTTTGGTGTCAAACATATGTAAAATTGAGAGGGAGCAAGAAGAAAAAGTTCCACATAATTCATGCTGAAACATTTTCTACCCATGGCTTTTTCAAGACAAATTTTAAATCACATGGTATTTCAAAGACTAAGTGAATTAGTATTTAAAATAAGGGGAGAAATGTAATTAAAATGTGATCTTGAAAATAATAAGTGATCTAAACGACTAAAATTTCTTTATTCTTCGGAAAAGGTTTTATGGTTATGATCTTATACCCAACAACATCTTAATTCTTGACGATTCTGAAGTCATAAGGTGGTTAGGTTAGGTATTAGTCCTATGATCCAACCAGAATCGGAGGGATCTACCCAAGAACACTCCATAGTTAAAAATAGCAGTCTTTAGGTATGATTGGAGATGAATGAGAACAAAAAATAATGCCGACTAAGATTGAGTGAACACTGGAACAATCACAACAAGGTGTTAGTAATGACGTCTTGGTAACCATTAAAGGGGTTAAAGAATGAAAACTAAATGTATGGATAAAAGGGTCTAAAGAAAGAAGCCTTCCATACTTTTTTAAGCAGAAACTAGGTCAATACATAATCTATCAGATTCACAAAGATGAATTCTGGTATTGAAGACAAGACATCATGGACCCAGTTAAGCACTGCACAACCCTTTCCAGCCATTCAAGTTTCTCTTAAAAGATAGTTAATATTAAATAGGTGGCAGTCTTCTCTAGCCTTCGAGTACTAAAACCAAAACGCACTAATCGAGTCTAAAGCCAAGAGATCAATAAAATAAATCTTATTAGGACACATTCCATGACAAACACTTGTCGAACATCATTAAGTTTACAAGCTATTAACAAGAGTCCTACGCATTATCCTTGTTAGCCGTGTTTTTAGTAAATTGATGGTCAATATCAATCCCGAGCCTTGTATAAGAAAACATAGTCTTATGGGAATTACTCTAAGCTAATTGGGCCTAGTTGTCGGGCTTAAAGCCCATGTGTAATAGGTCCGGCCTAAATGACACATAAGAAAGCCCACAAGGCTAGTCTACTCCATGTACTATTTAAAGCCCTCTCCAAGTATGGAGAGGGTGTTGCTTCTTATTTCTTTCTAGTGCAAGTAACCATTTTCTCTCTTTTGTCTCTCTCTCTCTAGTTTTTTTCTCTCTCTAAAATCTTTTCTATTATTTTGTGTTTATGGTGATG
This sequence comes from Tanacetum coccineum, assembly GCA_026074375.1. Lineage (NCBI taxonomy): Eukaryota > Viridiplantae > Streptophyta > Magnoliopsida > Asterales > Asteraceae > Tanacetum > Tanacetum coccineum. Next base: position 861 of record BQNB010044814.1, on the reverse strand, counting down.
AAATGATATCATCTAATATGTGGTATCAGATTTAAGGTTGGGTTTTGTGTATTGTTGTGGTTTTGTGTTGAGCTTATTCTCGGCTTATTTATAAGCTATATAATCCTTCAGCTTATTTTTTCTTTTCTTTTAAAAGCTTATTTGGTTAAAAGTGTTTTGGGTTATTGGATTTACTAATTATTCAGCTCCATTTTATTTATTAGTGTAGATCCCTTGTGTTGATCTTTGATTAGCTTGTTAAAGCTATAGTTATCTTAGATAAATCTAAAACAACTATGATAGAAACCTTGTGGTATATATATAAAGATTATGCGGAATTAATCTTTATATACTCAGAAGAATAATAAGAACAATATCAAAACAAAAGGAACTTTCACTATATTAAGGAAATCACAAAACAACTATATGTTTTGTCTAACAACTATTATGTTTTTCTATTTGTGTATATCTAACAATGCATATCTCTAACTATGCCGTAAGGGTACCTTTTATAACCAAGGAAAACCCTAATAGGCTTACAAAACGCGTCAAGTGATCATGAATATCTATTCCTAATTTAACTCATGCATATCACATAAGCAATACTAACAAACTAACTAACAGTACTAATTTACACTGACAGTACTAACATTGTACTGATAGTACTAACTATAACTAGCAGCACTAATATTACAACTAGCAGTACTAATAACTTGGTTTATATTCTTTAATCTTCACTAGCAGTATAATCTTCAAGTAGCAGTACTAAGTCCTTTGAGCAGTATGAACTTGTAGAAGCCCTTTAATTCCCAACAATCCTCCCCTAAACTTGTGATTCATCTTCAAATCATCAAGTTTGTTAAATTAAAGTCTTTTGGTTCT
>BQNB010044813.1:0-44658 GCA_026074375.1 Tanacetum coccineum | reverse complement strand
AAATGATATTCCATACTGCCCTCCCCACTTCCAGATGTGTAACCTTCTGAGAGAGATGGTTCATTGGGCTTTTCAAGCACTCTCTCAGAGGTACACTAGCCTGAGGTACACTAGTCTGAGGTAACGTAGTGTCCTTTGTGGTTCTCCTACATTTTTGAGTCTTTCTTTTTCTTTGATATGTAGATGGAGATGGGAGTATTTGCTCAATGTGAGCTTCAGTTTGAGGTTCATGAAAAACTGGTGGAGGTGTTTCAGTTTGAAGTGGTTCTATTAGAGGTTCAGAAACATTTGGTTGTGAAGTAGAGGGTGTGGGTTGGGGTTCAGGAGGTGTTGCTGAACCTTCACCCTCAGGTGCTTGGTTTTGCACCAACATGGAGTCAAAAAGTGGAGTAACTTTTCCTGAAAATTTTGTACTTTGCCTTGCAGTACTAATATTAGTCTAACAGTATGAACTTGTTCTCCAATAACATGCCTCTATTCATCACAAGCACACTAGAAATAACTAGATAGACATGTGAGAATTCATGAGGATCCATATCTATGCATAGCCCATGAATAAAAGTTAAGAACTGTTAACCAAACCATCATACCAGTTGTAACCCATTCCACTCAAGACTTCCAGTTGTTTATGATCTCACCAAATCCAACCATACTGCTTTGCTTAACCTGCAAATGTTAGTCCAAAGCACAATACGTACCATATGCTTCTTGACAATATTAAGTTTTGACTAACAGTATTAAAACTAGCAGTATTAAGTATAACTAGCAGTACTAGTTATACCTAGTAGTACTAATCCTTGAGATATCAGATTAAGCTTCAAATACGTCTAAAAAGCATATCCAACCCATGTCAAGCATCAATCTACTCATGACAATTAAGCAGTACTTAACCAAGCCTAGAAGTATAAACTTTTTGTATGAGCAGTATAAAGTTTCTTCAATAGAGAAAGATAAACCTTGCAGTATTAAGTAACTGTATCAGCATGTTTATCTTCCACCTTCGAATTCAAAATAGCACTTGGTTAATTGCTACACTTATTACACCATTAATCTCCCTGAGACCATGCAGCTACAGATTAAGCTACAAAGGCTTGCCACCAGAAAATTAAATATACTCACATCAAAAGGCTTTAGTGAGGCAAATCAGTACATTATTGTCACGTTGTGTATCTTGGCCATCTCTATCAATCTCTTCTCATAGGAGCCTCTAATGAAATGATGCCTAATCTCTATATGCTTTGTTTTAGAATGGTAGATAGGATTCCTGACAACACTATAGCACTCTCATGTCAACATAACTTCTTTGTCTGCGTAAAAATTGTATCCATAATCCCCATCTGATTTTGGATCCAAACGCAACTTGATCATAGCTGTGAGATGCAGCGTTTATTCAGTTCAGTAGTTTAATTAGCCATCATAGTCTGTTTTTTACATTTCCAATAGATTAACCTTAAACCAAGAAATTGACAACCTCCTGTTGTGGATTTTCTGTCTAAACTGGCACCTGCATAGTCACTGTCTGAATAAGCTTCCAATATAAAAGGAGAGTCCTTAGGATACTAAAGGCCCAAGTTGGGTCGACCTTTTAGGTATCTGAAGATCCTTTTTACTGCATTTAAGTGGGAAACTTTTGGCTGAACTTAAAATCTTGAGCATGCACAAACTGAGAACATAATATCTGGTCTAGAGGATGTAAGGTACATCAATGACCCAATCACTAACTTGTATAAATGGACATCAACATCCTCACCATCTTCATCTTTTGTTAAAGCCTTGTTGGTTTCCATAGGAGTAATGGTTGTCCTTATACTAGAAAAGCCAAATTTCTTCAAGATTTCACCAACATACTTGTCCTGACTAATGAAGATCCCATCCTCTTTCTGCTTGACTTGTAACCCCAAGAAGAAAGTAAGTTCTCCCATTGAACTCATCTGGAACCTTTTGTGTATTATTTGCTAAAAATATGCGCACATAAAGACTTTTTAGTGGAACCAAAGATGATGTCATCTACATATACTTGTATCGGTAAAATATCACCCCTGACTCTCTTTATGAACAAAGTTTTGTCAATTTGTCCTCTTTTATGAATCCATTATCCTGTAGTAGGTAGAAAGGTGTCTTCATCATATACCAAGCTCTAGGAGCTTGGTATAGTCCATATAAGGCTTTCTGCACCTTGTAAACTTTTTCTAGAAATTTTGGATCCACAAAACCTAGAGGTTGGCTAACATATACCTCCTCTTTAATAGTACCATAAAGAAAGGCACTTTTGACATCCATCTGGTACACAAGAAAATTCATGAATGATGCATAGGCCAAAAATAACCTGATTGCTTCAATACTGGCAACAGGAACAAAAACCTCATCATAATCAATGCCTTCTTCTTGTTTGTATCCTTGTGCTACCATCCTGGCTTTATTTCTGACTACTATACCCCTTTCATCTTTCTTATTTCTATACACCCACTTTATACCAATAGCCTTCTTGCCATAAGGTATGTCAACTAGGGTCCAAACTTTCTGAATCTTAAACCGAAGCAGCTCTTCTTGCATTGCTTCAACCCAGCTTTAATCATCAAGGGATTAAGCTATCTTTATGGGTTCCTGCTGAGAGAGGAAACATGCAAATAAGAAGTTCTAGAAATCTTTATGATTTGTCCTTCTCTGCTTTTGGATGTAGTTAATCATAGCATGTTCTCTGGAACTCTTCTTTGACATGCCCCTTGTTTGTACTGCTGACCTTGGATATCTAATTATTTGATTTTTAGGATGAATAAAGTGTACTCTAGTTGTGGGAATAAGACTAACAACAGTTGAAAGTTCCATGTTGTTGAAATCAGCCTCTGCACCCATAACTTGATCAGCATAAGGGGAATTATAAGTGTCCAAATCATCATCATCATAAGCACTGCAAAAAATGCTAGTATTTTGAACTTCAGCAGTATTCTCCAAATTAGGCATGAGAGAATCATCTGGAAGATCATTGATAACTATGAGAAACGGGATTCACAAAGTGGAATATGATGGTCCAGCATCTTTAGAAGTTCTTGGTCACTAGCAGCATTAACCTAGTGTGCTAACAGTATTAAAACTATTAGTGTTTGCATGGCCTCTAGTAAGCTTCCCTTGAAGACTCCTTGTTAAATGTGCTTCAAACTCTTTTCTAACAGCATCTGATTGCTATGTAGCCTCCTTCTCTTAATCCATCATCTTATCAAGAACATTCTTCAATACTTGTTCATTCTCACTTTCTGGTTTTTGTACAGGAGATTCACCAGCAGCATCATCAGCTGTATCATTTTTATACTTTTCATCTGAAGAGATAAAAGACCATAATGGAAACACAATATATTGTTGAGTAGACATTATTCTTTTCTTTAGCTTATCCGCCATCAACACTCTTGCTTTCAAACCTGTATTACTCATTAGCTTTTTGTGGACTGCATATTTTGTTAGTTTGTTTCCCTGCAGTAAACTGGTGATAGTTCATAGAATTTGTTAAGGGAATCAATTATCAAAAAGCCATTTAGGGTCCTTGCCCGCAAACATTTGGTTTTATTTCAAGAAAGTTTACACGCAATTCTCTTCAATGTTCTGTTTAAGAATTTTAATACCCTGAAAGCTTTGCTATTTGTAGAGTACCCTACTAAAAACCCTTCTTCAGCCTTCCCATCAAATTTGCATAAAGGGTCTAGGGTATTTAGAATAGTAACAGGGCATCCAAAAGGTCTCATGAAACTTATGCTTGGTGGTCTGCAAATTATAAGTTCGCAGGGTGTCTTTTTATGAGGCTTGGTCACTAAACCCCTATTCAGAACATAATAAGCAGTATGTTAGCCCTTAAAATATGGTTGGCAAACACGGATTACATTAGTATATTTATAGCCTGACACATGGGACTAATAAATGACTAGCTACGATAGTTAGTGTGTCACTAGACTATAAATACCCCCTCTATACTTCCATGGAGGGTGTGAAACCTCACATTTGTAATTAGTGTGTAAGTGTGTGTTTTTCTCTTCTACCTTTACTCACCTCTTCCCATATCTTTTAACCTTTATCTCTAATAATATGGATTATTCATTTTTTCACTTTATCCAACATCTAGATTCTATTTTAATCCTTGTTTCTTGTTATGTCATTTATAATCTACATTGAAACAGAGCTGCAGGAGTGTATTGTATCATTTGTTTATTGTTACTATTCATACCCCGATTACTGTTCATGTTACTATTCATGTACTGTTCATCTGTCCGGTTACTGTTCATTTGATTTTTTAACAGTTGCTTGTTGTTCATGTCATGATTCTGCTGGTATCATAATTATTTTTATGCTTAAAAGTCAAACAGCAGATCTGGGTTTGTTATGTTTTTCTTGGTTGCGTTTTGGTGAAGAAAAAACACAGATCCGGAATTTAAGGGAAAAAGTACAAAAAGTGCAGGTTGCGTTTTGGTTCTCAATGGACTGCGTTTTGCTATTTCGAGTTGCCATTGCGTTTTGACAGGTTGGTTGCGTTTTGGTGGTTGCGTTTTGCCTGTTGAAGACCATTTATATAGCAAAACTTAAACGTCATGCTGCCCAAATCACAACAAGACTGCGTTTTGTCTAGTTCTATATTGCGTTTTTCCCCCCAAGACATTGGTTGCGTTTTTTATTCAAAAAAAAAGGGGGGGGGGTTGGGTTTTGTGACTGTTGCGTTTTGCTAAACCACAACATAAACATAGTCAACTCGGCTATTACCGAGTTGACCCGGTCAACACTCAAATGAATCAAGTCTGTCAACCAAAAGAAACAAAAAAAAAATGTAAAGACAGAACAGATTTGAAAGTCAAACATCATTCAACAATCGACATCCATCACAACCATCAACAACAGCCAAATCCAACAAATCCACAAAATCTATCCTACTCTTCGTCACATATAATCTCACTACTCTACAAATCCATCTTCATCCACAACATCAACGACTCGAAAAAAAATGAAATGATAACGATCTCAGTTTCAATTTTCGTGTATTACAATAAATATATAGATCATCAAAAGATCCTCAACACGAAGTGAAATTCATCACAGATCTATGAGAAACTAAATTTCTCTTTACTATCCGAAAATAAAGATTGACTTATAACAAATATGTTATAGTCTATCTTTGATTCGTTCATTGACTTGAAACAAATGTCGAACCTACCTTAGATCCTCCAAAGGATCTTGAAGCATCAAGTCTTCTTTGTTTTTAATTGATTAAAGCAATATTTTTGTTGCTATGGAGTGATAAGGATGGATGTAGGTGATGAGCTAAAATGAATATGATCCTCATTGGTGACTGCTGCAGTGAGAAGAATGAAAAACGGAGAAGAGATGGTGGCGAGTTGTGATTAGGATTAGGCTAAGTGATGGGATTCATTTTTTTCTGTTCTTGTTGAAGGAATAAGAAAAAAATGGATTTTAGTTATTTTATCTTGGTGATGAATGAATAAATGGCAGTATATTTTTTTTTTGGTTGCTGCGTGTGGAGGAGATAAGAAAAATGGGGGCGTTGGAATATGATTAGGTTAATATGAGTAGTATTAGGGATTTCTACCAGTTTATTATCCCATGTTGTCTCATTGGTTATATCAAAAACAATGGGCATATTTTTTTTCCCGAAATGTTATCAAATGGTGGTTTGGGCTGTTGGATTTTTTGAAAAACTGAAAAATGGGTCCGAATGGTTGTATATTAGATTCCCAGCTATGTATGGGGTTGGTATATTCATAATCTCGGTCTGGCAAAGTTTATATTTAAATCCGAAATTACATAGTTCTGGAGCTAGTAATTTTTGGATTAAGCCAGGTACAAAAAATGCTATCACGACAAGTGTAGACTAGACGATATTTATCCGTTGATGACAATTCAAAACAACATTTGTCTAGTTTAACGACAATTGAACAATAACACAACAAACATGATACATAACACTAAAACAATTCTAAAGAGATTCGATAAATGACAAACGGCTAGAGATTCGGACTACCATAACATGTGATCACGGAGTTGATTTTGGTTATCCTTATTTGCATTGAAGTCGGTATTTCACCGAAGGCGTCTTCTTATTTCATCATCAAGACTTCCTTCTACTTTCTACTTCTTTTCTTTAAACACACTCTATCGATTGATGACTTGCTTGAACGTATACAGCTTATGATTGAGACTTGAATTATCTAGTTTCCAGTAGTCGGGGCGGTTGGTTGAAGACCCGATTAACTATCACTTAAAGGAGTTACGTTATAGTACTCAGTGTCACTCGCAGATGCCGATGTGGATAATTTCAAGAGGTGGTGTACTTCTTATCTTTTTCCGGTGGGGTATGAGTTACTTATAGATTTAATCTACTTACACCATTCTTTCAATCAACAAACAGTGCAAGCTTATTAGTTACAAATTTAGGGGGGATTTTACTTCATTTTCAAGTTTGGTATATCGGGCTTACTTCACCAAGTGATCACAACAAATAGCCTGACAGCATTCGAGGTTGGTACGTTAGCCAGAGATATAAAGGTTGAGGATGTAATCAACAATTCTTACGGGATTCCAAGACAATGGTACTTCACAGTCTAAGCAAAATTCTCAAAGTTCTACAATGACATTCATATACAAGACCTTGATTATACCAAGTTTTCTTGATTCTTGCTTCATCTCCTCTACGGTTTCTGAAGACAAGAGGGTAATGCTTCGTTTGGGATTCAAGATTTGTGCTTAAGACAAGAACTTCTCGAGTATATGGACGTACACAACAATGATTCTTCCGAGAGTTCGCAACCATAATGGGGGAAAATGTGTACATCCAGGACTTAGTTGACTTTGATGTTACCATGTCAACTTCCAAGGGGAAGTAGTGTATACTACTTTACCAAATATGGTTTATGAAGTATTTTGCAAACATGAGAAGAACAGATGCTGATTTCTCGCATGTACCCCCGAATGAATATTCACCAAGCCCTTATGACAAGAAGCAGTGGTTGTTGGTATGGTTAGACTTCTACAAAATTCCGCTGTGCACTTTGATGACAAGTAGAAGATTGTTCAAGCTACATTAATGTTTCAGAATCTGCTCAAGATAGGGATGTTGGTTTGGGGGGAAGCTTGTCAGAAACTTTGACAAAAAGGAGTATATGAAGAAAGCTTTTCAAGACATGCTGCATGAATTAGGGGAAAGTTAATCCAACTCATGCATACTACAATGGTTCCAGAACAAGTAAAGACAATGATGATCCAAGATGGAATACAAGTTTCAAGACCAAGAGAACTCACAAGACAACTTCAGCTTTGGAAGCGCTTTGGAAGACTTTATTTAATTGTATTTGTACTTGTTAGGAACATTGTAAGCAATTCCATATGCCCACATATTGTGCGAAGATAGTTAGCCTTAAAATATGGTGTCAACACGGAATTACAAATTAGTTTATTTATAGCTTGAACATAGGGAATAATAATGATAAGCTCTGATGTTGTGTGAGAATTAAATACCCTGAAGGCTTTGCTATTTACAGAGTACCCAACTAAAAACCCTTCTTCAGCCTTCCCATCAAATTTTCCTAAAGGGTCTAGGGTATTTAGGATAGTAACAGGACATCCAAAAGGTCTCATGAAACTTATGCTTGGAGGTCTGCCAATTATAAGTTCATAAGGTGTCTTGTTATGAGGCTTTGTCACTAAAACCCTATTCAGAACAAGTATTAACTGCTTCAGCCCAAAATACAGTAGGTAGAAGTGAGTCTGCTAGCATAGTTCTAGCAGCCTCAATCAGAGTCATGTTCTTTCTCTCAGCAACTCCATTTTGTTGTGGAGTTCTAGCAACACTAAATTCCCTTTTTATCCCTTTTAATCTACAGAATTCATTCATTTCCCTATTTTTGAATTATGTCCCATTATCACACCTGATTACTTTAACCTTATGGTTTAATTGGTTTTCTATTTCTATTATAAATCTCTTAAGAATCCCACTTGTCTCATCCTTTGAGGCTAAGAAGAAAACCCAGCTAAACCTGCTAAAGTCATCAGTCACTACAAGGCAATATGTCTTATGGTTGATACTCCTAACAGATGTTGGACCAAATAAGTCCATATGCAACATCTGTAAGGGTTGGCTGATAGAGCTCACAAGCTTGGTCTTACAGGAAGCCTTGTGTTGCTTTCCCTTCTGACAAGCAACACAAGTATGGTCATTTACAAAAATCTTTGAAGGAAGACCTCTTACAAGGTTTCCCTTCACAAGTTTATTCATTGTTTTAAAATTCACATGACCCATCCTCCTATGCCATAATTTAGACTCATCAATTGTGGCATTTGCAAACAAACAAGTTAAATCTCCAGAAGGAACAACATTCCTTAAATCAAAGCTGTACATATTGCTTTGCCTGGGAACTCTAAGCAGTACTTGGTTTTCATCAAGTAGCTTAAAATCAGGAGACCAAACAAGACATTCAGTTTCAGTGAACAGAACATTGTTTTTCTTGTCACACATTTATGAGACAGAGAAAAGATTAAAATTTAGTTCCTTTACAAAAAACACATCTTCAAAGTCTAACTTATATGTTCTTATCTTTCCTTTACCTATAATTTTACCTCCTCTAGTACCACCACCAAAGGCAACAAAACCTCCATCAATGTCTTGATAGTCAGTAAGGAAGTCTTTGTTCCCTGTCATGTGCCTAGAACATCCACTGTCAAATATTCCTTTGTTCTTCAAAGCTTGTTGTGGATTTCCCCGCACAAAAGTAAGAGAGTCAGTGTCTCTTGGGGACCCAAGCCACTACTGACTTGAGTCTGCCTTGTGGATCTATATAATTTACTCTTTTTGAGACCCACGATCCACTATTATCTTTGGAGACATTGTTTAAATTAGTCATTTTGGGTCTCCAAACACAACCTGCTGAGGCCTTAACAGCAGTGACCCCTTTACCCATAACAACACTAACTGTTGTTTGCCCAACAGTATTAGCACCCTTTACTCTGACAGTATTAACTATTTCATTTGAAATACTGGTGTTTGGTGCTGTTGATTTATGAAAAGGCCTTCTAATAGGTAAATGTGATTTATGAAAAGTATTTGTTCTTGTTTTTGAAACATTCACTCTATTTGTATGGGTAGCAGTATTAACTTGTTTGACTGCACCAGTTGATGCTGCTGCTCTGAAAGAGCTTTGCTTGGCAGCACTAACCCCTATGATAAGTAACTTCTCCCATATCTTTCAAAACAGATTTAGCCATTCTCTTTTCATGAAAATCACAGTCTTTTATTAGATGGTTCTATTATCCTTTTTGAACCTGATCATTGTTTGATTGTCATCTCCATCATTTTAACGACTATCCAAAAACACTATTAAACAATACACTACCACTTGAATCATATTCATTCAATAAATCTCCATATCTTAGACTAGTTTTATCTTATAGCCCTCAATATGACAATTGATCATTTTTATTAATTTTTTTTAGAAGATGTTTTAAACTGTTCAAGTTTATGCTACAAATCAAATTTATTCTCTTAAGTTTCCTCTAACTCTTTTAAGTCTAGTGATAGCATAACTTTTGTCTTTTACTTCAAATTCTAAGACTGCAATCTTTTCTTCATAGACAGCTTCATTTTTCTGATGAACAATTAACTGTTCCCCTACTGATTCTAGGCCTAACTAATACTACATTCTAGATTAGCCTTACTAATATGTTTGTCGCTGTTTCATACAAACTAATTTTTGAAGCATTTTCAATATTTTCACATAGTTTTTAGAGCAAGATTGTTACCTCTATGTCAGACCTTGAGGAGTTTGCAGTGTAGGCCATGAGAGCAAACTCAGTTGGTTCATCTTGAGCTATATAACTCCAGTCATATCCAGTCTATCTTGGACAATCAAATCATTGTCCTAAACAACCAATGCATCAGAGGTCTCCTCTGGTACAGTCCTTCTGGTGTTGTCCCTGCTCCTATACCCTGCATCTCTATTTTTGTTCCCTTGATTCTTGTGCTTTACCATACCCTTGCAAAATGGGCCCCTTCTATGACAGATAAAGCATTCAACCTAAGTTTTATTCAAACCTACAGGTTCTTTGCATTGAAGAATAACATTCTTCCATCTTTCTTATAAAAAACGCATAACCTTCAATGAAAGCATGGCACCTGCTATTTAAGGTCCCATCTTCCAAATCATCATGATCAATCTGCTCTAGTCTTCGATCATCTGGTTGTGGCCTAATTGACTGAATAGAAAAGAATGAGAAACATTAGAACTCAATATATGAAGATGAAAGGAATTGCAGTCCCTGAGAATTATAGCCTGATGCAGTAGAAACACCATTAGCAATATTAACTTCATTACTGCTGCTAGTGTCTTCTATAGAGAGAAAGGTCACATTCTGAGAGTTTAAAGATGATCCAGAGGAACCTTTGATATCAGCTTTAAACACTTTTAGATTATTGTATAGATCATCAATATCCAAATCATCTATACCAGCTTTGTTCCTCATAATTAAAGTAACATTATTCCATGATGAAGGTAGAGCTCTTAAGAATTTCTGATTTGCATCTTCATTAGAAACAACTGCACCATGAACTTCTAGTAGGCTGAAAAGTTTTCAAATTGTTGCTTCAAAATAGTCTTTTGCATCTTCTTAGATTCAACATTGCCACCAAATATACTCTTGATAGCAGCCCATAGAGACTTTGCATCCTTTATTCCATAGAACCTCAGTTGATACTCATCAGGAATAGCCAAAAGCAAAATGCTTTTAGCTTTTCTTTCTCTTTGTTTATATAATAGTGCTTGAGCAGTCTTTGGAGGTACTTCAGTTTCAACACCATTTTCATTAGTTGTTACTTGTATAGGTCCATCACCATTTAAGATCACTTACCATAAACTAAAATCTGTATTAGTGAGATACTGCTCCATCCTCATGCTCTAAAGGGTATATTCACCCTTCTTGAGGATAAGAAGTTTTACAGTAGACACCATTTGAGGAGATTCTACTGGTGCTATTTGTGTTGCAGGTTCTTCACCATACATTGTTTTATATGGGAAAAGGGAGGCAAGATAGCAAGATCAGATAAAGTTTCATTCTTATTCAGAGTTACTTTCACAGGCTCGATACCACTATGGAAGTGCCCAATAAACAATCTTCTTTAGCCAGTTAAACTTAGTTACCTAGATAAATCCCAAACTAACTATAAGAGAAACTATGATTGTGAATACTACAAGTTATGCAGAATCTAACTTGCAATACTAAGAAGAACAATGAATACTAAACTTGAATATATTGATTGAAAATATTCTGCTAAGGTTACAGAATAACTAACTATGAATTGATACTTCTAACTATGCTGTAGGGTTCCTTTTATACACCAAGGAAACCCTAATGGGCTTACAAAACGCGTATAATGATAATGCATATCTATTCCTAATATATCTCATGCATATCACTTTAGCAGTACTAACTATATAATGCTAACAACACTAACTATTAACTAACAGTCCTAACTATACTGACAGTACTAACATTTGTACTGACAATACTAACTAATATAACTAGCAGTACTAACTACTTAGTCTATTTCTTCAGTCTTTAGTAGCAGTATCAATCTTGAACCAGCAGTAGTAAAGTAGTACTGGCATTAGTAACTCAAAATTCCCAACAACCGGGAAGGACTGCAAAACTTTGTAACGACATCCATATGTTCCAACAACACCAAGGAGAATCTCTCTCTGAAGCATGGACTCGTTTCAAGGACTTACTCCAAAAAGTCCCACATCATGGCATCGATCTTTGGCTCCAAGTCCAAATCTTTTATGACCATGTCAATCCCGCCACAAGACGAACCATCGATCAATCGGCCGGTGGTAAGCTTCGTGACAGATGCCCGAATAATCCTGGGCAGTATTAGAGGACCTCGCCCTCTATGACAACGAAAGTTGGAACGACCCAAGGGATTTCGCTAAGCCGGTCAAGGCAATCGCTTTGCCTCAAGATGTCCTGAGTAAATCTGACCGCCGTCTAATCGATCTCGAAAATCAAGTACAACGCTTATTGAAAGTTCATCTTGCTCTGACACAACCTACTCAAGTGAACAAAATCACTACCTCGTGTGAGATCGGCAGTGGTCCTCATGACACTCAGTATTGCATGGAAGATCTCGAACAAGCCTTTGTTGAATATGCATCCTCGCGTACCAATGAAGCGAGAGGTAAGTGGTATACCTTTAAGCCCCAGCAAAACAATCTTTGTGACACCTATAATCCATCATGGAAAAGTCACCCAAACCTTAGGTGGAGGCAACCCCAAAATTCCCAAAATAATTTTTCAAACCCACCTAACCGGTTCCAACCCAATGGCTCGATCCCGAATCGTTCCTTCAACAACCGTCCTCAAAACTTTAATAATCAATCAAATCTAGAAGGACTGGTATCCGACTTCATGGCATCTAAAGATGCTAGATTGTCTAAGTTTGAAGCCGATTTCAAACGACAACAAGGTGAGATGACCAACAAAATAGACATTGTGTTGAAAGCCATCACCGATCAAATAGCAGGCACATTACCTAGTGATACGGTTAAGAACCCAAAACTAGGGACTCATCCAGTTTCGTCTGCTCATTCTTACCCAACAATGGACCCGCAATGCTCAACACAAATCCATAGCTCAATTAACGCCATCACAAGCCACCCCAAGCAGCCCGAAGAATCCTAAGTTAATGAGCTAGACATGGAACAAGAAGAAGGTAACCTTGGAAACACCAACTCTAACCCACAATCTGATCCTTTAGCTTTAATCACCACAGAACAAGTACGGAAGCTAAATTCAATGCTTGAATCACTCGGGTTGGTTCCCCAATCCTCCATTATAAAATTTGTCTGCTCTAAAGAGGATGATGGTGAGGTGATGTTCATCGAGATCATACGAGATGATGATGAACCTTGGAATAAGGGCCCTAATGAAGGTGAAGGGTCAACAATGGAAGAACCAGCAGTAGAGTACTTCAACACTTTCCTAACTAGAGATGAGCTAACCTACCATAGGTACCTAATGAGTGGCCCAATCTCTTCGATATTTCTAAAAAACCCTATCATCATGGAAGGATGCCCCTACAACATTAAGATACCATGCAACATTGGACACGTGCATATTGAAAAAGCTTACATTGACCTTAACTCTCCTCTTAATATCATGACCCAAATGATGTACAATTGGATCATGAGGATAAAACTTGACCCTAGGGAAAATGCAAATGGCAGAATTAGCAATTTCACAGGAAGGATCAAAGGAATGCATGTATTCATAGGAAACTTCACCTATGTCATAGACTTTATGATTGTCGAGGATATTAGTTCAATCATAGACCCTAGGTTGTCACAAGTAGTACTAGGGAGACCTTTTCTAGAAATATCCAACATGACTCATGACCCACCCGAAGGTGTTGTTAGATTCATTAGAGGGGCCGATGAAGTTGCCTATAAGATGCCCCATAAGATAGAACAATACGGCTCATTGTCGAATTTAGAAAAAGAGCATACCAAATCGGTCTATCTTAGGAATGAAGAAGACAAGAGAAGAGGAGTAAAGTATGTGATGAGCAAGATACTAGGATTTACAAAGAATTCCTAAAGCTTGGACCCGAATACCTAACCGAAATGGATGACGAAGGAGAAGTCACGTAAGGACGTGTGACTTCGAGTCTAGCTACAAGACTCGTTAATAAAGAAAAGCGCTTCTTGGGAGGCAACCCAATTTACTTTTCCCGCAATTAGGAGTGTCATGTGTGTTTTATTCTTTACCATTTGTTTTATTATGTTTGAACTATCTTGTAATCATGCTTTGTATTGTCTTTAACCTCGTCTTAATTTCAATCAAAGGTATTTTGCAAACAATAAGTGTAGGGGAATTTATCCGGCTTTTGAGCCAAATTCAAACATGTTAAATGAATTGTTTAGATTAATTCGCGTCAGTTTCGAGTCATATGATTGAATTGTTAAATCTTAGGTTTTATGCAGCAATTTGTACAGGAATTAACTTATGGAATCAAGTGCAGGAAATTTTTCATCAAAAACAAAAATTTCGTTTTCACAGACTGTGGAGACGGCATCACGATTAACACGCGACGCCGTCACCACGATGCCTGTGACGGGGTCACAACAACCCTGACGGCGTCAAACGCCCAGGTTCAGAAAACTTAAAGTTTTTAATTATTTTTGAAAATAAATCTTGCACAACATTTAATATATGTATTCTTCTGTTATAAACCTGCAAAAACCTAATGAGTTTAACAATTCTCTCATCCTATCTATCGAGTCGAACCCTAAATTCATATTGTATATTGGTAAATCGCACATTTTATGCTTGGTATAGTTGTCTTTGTCGTTGATTACAGGTTATATTTGATGAGAAGAAGCTTGAAAGTTCTTAAGAAGTTTCATTGGATGATTCTCGGAGGACGATTTAACTAGTTATCGCATGTTTCCGTTAGCCTCAAAATATTGAATCGAACAATGGAAGTTCGTTCATATTATAGTAGGTCTCGGTCACTAAATTAATATACGTTGTATTAGGCTAGACGGGTAAATGGGCTCTTATTTGTAATCTAATCGGTCACGTGTATCAGGCGAAAGCCCAAGTAAACCCGAGCCTGGCCCGTAGAATTACTAAAGGCATTGATAAGTGTAAAATACACATATCCATTTATGCTTAAAATAGCCCAATTAAACCCAAAACAGACCAAAAATGGCAACAATATGCTTGTATTTGTGTTTTGTGTGTGCAGGTACGGATATATCAAAAATCACAAGAAAAACGTCAAAAAAAACGGGCAAGCATGGATACGAGAACGGAAGAGTGAACAAAAGCTGGAAGCAATGGTCAAGCCTCAGTCAAACTGCAGTCAGAAAGTCAAACCCTGGTCAACAGAAGTCAACCCCTAAAAGACAAAACTCAAAAATAATCCATTTTCACCCTCGAAGTTTCACAAAAATCCAAAAATAACCCCTCACCTCCTATTGGGCCCTAGAACCCTTAATGGGCCTGAAAAACCCTAAAATTCTATACCCGGATCCAAAGATAAAACTTAGGCCCAATCATAAGCCCATGTTACTAGTCCATTTCATTTCATATAAACTCCAGGGACCATTCTTGCAATTATTCAAACTGCCATTTATACTAGAAATGGAGAAAGGATTGTAAGGGACTAGATTTGCAATTCCCCCAAACTCCAACTGATTTAACAGTCAAAGTGGCGCCAAGACCCATTTACTGTTCATCGTCACTACAAAATTCACTAGCCAGGGTAAAATAGAGGGCAAATGGAAATTGAGGGGCAAGTAAGTCTATTCATGAGCTCCTAAACAAGATGGTAGGGAGAGATTAGTAAAATCAAGAGATCTAAGCACCTCACTCAAGCACATAGCCACGTCATCAATGGAGAAGCACACATGGAATGTGGGTTTTGTACTATTTCTACTCAGAGAAGAAGCACAAGTGAGCCTCACATGGATTGCCAGCTTGGCAATCCGTGTGAGGTCACTTAGTGATCCAACGGCCAAAAACAAAGATCTAATGATTAGAGATGATCAAAGGTGGATGATTGATGGAAGCTAAGGTCCTAGAATGTTCTTCTGCTGCTATAAAGAGCCTCACCCTCACACGCACATAACAACTTTTTTTTACCTTTTTTTTTCTTTCCTTTTTCTAGCTTTTTAATCACCTAGTGTAGCTTAATATTTTGCTTAACGTAATTTTCTTCTTAATCATGTAATTCCCTTTTAGTGTAATAAAAAGTTTTAATGCAATAAAATTTAATCTTCTTAGTCTCTCTTTATTCATAAGCTCTCTAAAATAGCCAAACTGTCTCAATAAGCTAATAAGCTCATAATAAGCTCTTTCAGTCTATAAGCTGAAATAGAGCTTAATCAATTCAGAAATAATCCTATCTAAACCTTAAAACAGCTTAACTTACATTTACCTTGGACTTTATTGGATTTAAGCTTAAAGGAAGGGGATCTAGGAATGGAAGAGATCCCATGGACTATTACCCTAGCTTATTAATAAGCTAGGGAGCTTGTAGCTGCCTTAAATGGTACCTCTTGTTTAGCTAGAGGACTTTGTAAGTTTCTCTTTTAATTCCTTTAATTCTAGCCTTAAATAGTGGTCTTATTGCTTTCTATGTTTAGATCTGCTTATTTGCTTATTAAGTTTGCTTATTATTGCTTATTTGTGTTTTATTTAGCTTAATAGTCACATTAGTTCATCTATTTTTGCTTTTCATAGCCTAGATCATAGTTTTTATATAATCTGTCATATAAGCCTTAAAAAACCAAAAAAATAAGTAAAATAGCTTAAATCTTAGATTAATGCTTATTTAGTTGTTAATTCATGTTAATTAAGTTTGTTTTAAGCTAGTTAAAATCTGGGTTTGTAGATTTAATAAGTATATTTCATTTAAAAAGCCTTTGTCAAATCTGTCAAAGTTTGAAAGGGGTGTTTGGCATAAGCCATTTTGACCATTAAAAGTCAATAAAATTTGTGCAAAACACTTGAGTCAGCTGAGTTTTTACAAATTAACAAGTTTTAAAAAGGTTTTATAAGTTAGATGTTAAAAATGAAAAAGTTATGGTTTATTATGATGGTAGCAGCACCAGGGCAAATTATGGCTTAAATATAGATTGCTTATTTTTGTTCTAGGTTTCCTTTGGCTTGTGGGTACTTAAAATTGGATTTAACACACTCATTTGAGTGTGTTTAAGATAGTAATAGTCACTAAAAACATCTGCACTTTGGTATTTGTGGTGTGCCATTTGCATCAGCAACACCTTCAAGTGAAGGTACTGCTGAATTTTAGGTCTCAATTTAGGCTTGTCATTATAGGATTTAGGGGCTTAGCTTTAGATATAGTATAGTTTTAATATTGCTTTAGTTAGGTTTTAGCTTAAATTTCATTTCTAGCTTAATTTGTTAGGTCTTATTTGCTTTTGAAAGTAGCTAAAAACCTGAAAAACTCAAAAACAGTAGGTTAGTATAGTAGTTTCTTAAATTTTGATTTTTAGCTTATGGTAATTGTTTTTATAGCTTAAATAAGTAGTTAATAAGTTGTTTATTTAGTTTTCAAAAGATTGGCTCCTGATTTGGCTTATTGAGCTTAAGCTAATTTTGAGTCATTTGTGCTTTATGCTGAGTTTAGCACTTTCATCGCCAATTTCAATAAGCTTAATGTGTTTCTAGCTCAATTTTCTTTTCATTCATAGATCATGCATATTATAAACTTTCCAAAACACTTTTTGCTTTTTCATATAAGCTTAATTTGAGCTTTTTACAAGCCTTTAAGAAAAATCAAGGGTTAAGCCCCACTTTCTGATTCAGCATGTATAATGTAAAAATATTAAGCTCTCTTGAGCTTATTAGTGGTTTTTCAGTGCATAAAGCTTTTTATTAAAGTTGTTTACACCAACTTAATCTATAACTTTTCTCTTATAAGATTTTCATAATAAGCACTTTTATTTTCAACTTATTTTTTAGCCTAATTAGGACCTAGCTTGTATACGGGTTGGGCCTTAGGGGTAGCTTTTGTAACATTTTATTTTTCTTTATTGTCACAGTTAGTCCTCAGTTAGTTTTTAGTTAGTTTTAATTAATAATTAGGGTTAAGTTTTTAATTAGTTTAATTGAAGTTTATAAAAAAGATAAAAATTAGGGCTTTTATTTCTTATCTTTTTCTTTTCCTAGTTTAATTTTTATAAAATTTTTTAGGCTTATATTTTTAATAGTTTTATTATTTTAAAAAAAGCTTTTAATTAGTTTAAATTTTAGAAAATTCATACCTTAAAATCTAAAAAGCCAAAAATAGTGATTCCTTTTTATAAAATTTTCTTTTTCTTTGATTTATCTAGGAAAAATATAATTTCAATTATTTTCTATTTTTTTAATTTTTTAGGATTTAATTAGATTTAAATAGTTTTTTAATTAATAAAAAATTCAAAAATAATCAAAAAATATATTTTTCTTTTTCTTAAAAATTTCTTTAATCTTAATTTAGGTTTAGGAATTTAATTTGCATTTTTAGGACTTAATTTTGATTTACTTGTTAATCTGTCGCGTTTTATTTATTTCCCGTTTACCTGTTTAAGTGCTTAATTGCTTTTAATTGTTTATTTTTAATTGTTGCTTTTATTTGGTAGTTATAGATCATCAAAATATCTTTGTTTTCATTCAAATCATAATCCAAACTTAAACGAGGTTTCAATTGCACTAGTCGTTGGGGAGGCCACGACCGGGTGATCAATCTTACCCGGTTTAATATACGTATTATATATTATATTATATATATATCTTTTAAGAGTGAAATTTCCTTAGGGAATTTTCTTAATAGCTCTTGTGATATTATATTGTATATTTTATAGTGTATAAAAACCGACAATCAGTATATTATATTTTATATTATATTGTATATTTTATATTGTATATTTTATATTGTATATTTTAGGGAAAAAATATTATATATATATCAGGCAATCCATGTGAGGCTCACTTGTGCTTCTTCTCTGAGTAGAAATAGTACAAAACCCACATTCCATGTGTGCTTCTTCATTGATGACGTGGCTATGTGCTTGAGTAAGGTGCTTAGATCTCTTGATTTTACTAATCTCTCCCTACCATCTTGTTTATGAGCTCATGAATAGACTTACTTGCCCCTCAATTTCCATTTACCCTCTATTTTACCCTGGCTAGTGAATTTTGTAGTGACGATGAACAGTAAATGGGTCTTGGCGCCACTTTGACTGATTAAATCAGTTGTATGTAGTTTTGGTGGGGAATTGCAAATCTAGTCCCTTACAATCCTTTCTCCATTTCTAATATAAATGGCAGTTTGAATAATTGCAAGAATGGTCCCTAGAGTTAATATGAAATGGACTAGTAACGTGGGCTTATGATTGGGCCTAAGTTTTATCTTTGGAAATCGGTATAGGATTTAGGGTTTTTCAGGACCATTAAGGGTTTTAGGGCTCCCAACCTCCCAATAGGATCAGTGAGGGTTTTTTTTGGATTTTTTGTAAACTTTGAGGGAAAAATGGACGAATTATTTTTTGAGTTTTGTCTTTTAGGGGTTGACTTCTATTGACCAGTGTTTGACTTTTTGACTGCAGTTTGACTGAGGCTTGACCATTGCTTCTGGCTTTTGCTCACTCTTTCGTTCTCGTGTCCGTGCTTGCCCGTTTTTGACGGTTTTCTTGTGATTTTTGATATATCCGTTCCTGCACACTCAAAACACAAATACAAGCATATTGTTGCTATTTTTTGGTCTGTTTTAGGTTTATTTGGGCTATTTTAAGCATAAATGGATATGTATATTTTACACTTATCACAATCCTTATATGCTTGGAATACCTTAGAACCAAAAGGAAAATGAAACCGTAATGTATAATTGTTAGCCGTATGTTTTTGTTGTAAAAGAGAGATTTTTACTTGGTTTACTTGCAAGTGTGAATTGTATGTGTTAATGAACATAAGACCTTCCTTTTATAGTAGTGGTTTGTTAGTAAACAACCTTAAACATACCATGGGATGCTAGGTGGTTTAGGGTACATTTTGTAAGACTTTGGAAGACCTCCTCCTCCCAAGACATATACACGGTTCATATGGGGGTCTAGGGTACATGGACAAGACAATTTCTAGATACATGGGATTGAAATGTTCTTATGTGTAAGGTATGAGTTGTAAAAGGTTAGAGTTAGTGGGTTTTTAAGGATTATTTCTTGTGTACACATACTAGGTCCGGCCACAAGGCTTATTTAGTGAGAAAATAAGTTAGTTTTTGGGTATTGGGTATAATAGTGGGTATTTGTTTGAGTATAAATAGGTATAGGTACTTCCGGGTATGCCTAAATGTATTTTATTATAAAACGTAAACATTTTACGTAACCAATAAAAATAAAATATGAAAAGTTATAATTAATACTCTGAATAATTGTATAACACTTGGTTGACGTAAACTTTTATTTGTTTAGTGTCTGTTTGCGACGAATGTTGATTTTTAGTTTACGCGATATAACTATAGGATAATAATTAAAAGCGAACGCGTAAAACTTTAAAAATAAATAATGATAATAATTAAGTCGGGAAATAACCTAAAAATGTGAAATGTTACACTCTCCACCCGTTAGAAGAGCCTTGTCCTCAAGGATCAAGTAGCAACACTTGACGAAGGTACGGGTTTAGTGAAGATATGCGGATACTTCTTTTGAAATAGGTCTTCACGTTCCCATGTGAACTCAGGACCTCTCCTTGAGTTCCATCGAACCTTGACAATTAGGATACAGGCTTTTCTTCAACCGTTTGACCTCTCGATCCATGATCTCTATGGGTTCCTCCACAAAACGGAACTTGTCATCCACATGGAGTCCTTCCAACGGAACGGCTAATGGTTCGTCGGAATAACATTTCTTCAGGTTGGATACATGAAATGTATTGTGAACTCTGCTCAACTCTTGAGGAAGCTCAAGCTTGTAAGCAACGGATCCAACCTTTTCCAATACCTTGAAAGGTCCAACATACCTAGGGTTCAACTTCCCTCGTTTTCCAAAACGTACGACCCCTTTCCAAGGTGAAACTTTAAGCATAACTCTATCCCCAACCTAGAACTCCATCTGCTTACACTTTAAGTCAGCGTAACTCTTTTGTCGGTCACAAGCGACTTGCATTCTTTGTTTGATCTGGATGACCTTTTCAGTTGTCTCTTGGACCATTTCTGGACCGGTGAGTTAAACTTGTCCGACCTCGGCCCAACAAACAGGTGAACGACACTTTCGACCGTAAAGTGCCTTGAAACGTGCAGCCTTGATGCTAGCGTGATAACTGTTGCTATAAGAAAACTCAACCAATGGCAAATGTCTAACCCAACCATTTCCAAAGTCGATCACACAAGCATATAACAACCCGCAAATTTTCATCAATGTAAATATCCATCTATTAAGTTAGATGCAATAAACTATCTATCTATTATATATGAACCACCTTTTTCATGGAAATTTTTTGCTTTATTACATTACTTACCTTACCAATATCTCAATATGCAATGCAACTTGCATAACTAAAGTTAACGAGCTCACGCAACCCACCTATGGCAATCCTATCTACATATATGTCAAGAAAACATCATAATATGTCAAGTCAATATCTTAATATCATTATTATAAAGTACAATACTCATATAATGTACCGTTTGCAACGTTATATCAAGACAGGCTTTAAACTGTTATCGTATACCTCTAAACTCTAATTCCATGAAAAGTTAACATCTAAAGTAAATGTACAAGCTACTAAAGCTCAATTACATGTAACATAACATCTCATTTGAAAATGAATTCCCTCCAAAATAAGGTACAAGTCCTTTAAAGCATAATGTACGAGTCATTAATGCACAATATCCAAAATAGCCATTTTACCTCCGTTTTCCTAAGAAATCTTGTACAATCTAATAAGTACAAGGTACAAGAAATTCATGCATTTCAAATACATTCCATATTCCTTCTCATTTCATGAAATTACAAGAAATCAAACTAAGAAACCCTAAACCGAGCAAATTTCTAAACCGTGACCCGTTTCTTTGTTTTTATCCATTCTAAACCCAAACCATTACCCAAATAAGGGGTAAATACTTAATTTACAACATTACAAATCATATTCCGTCATTATAACCTCAATATACGCAAATTAAATCCTAAAAACCCTAGTTCAAACCCTAACTCTAAACCCTAACCCGTTTACTCATTTTTACCCATTTTGATCACGAACCACCAATCAAATATTGTTATAAACTCTTAATACAAGTCTTATAATCCTTAACCCATCATTACCAATCAAATGAACATGAAAAATAAACCTAAAAACCCTACTTTGTGCCATTCGAACCCGCGACCCATTTTAACCAACTTTTACCCATTTTAAGTCTAACAAAGCAAGCATACACCTCCATGATCATGCTACTTTAGTTAGAAAGCTGCTTACAAGCACCTTAACCCATTTCTTGGCTAGAAAATTGGCCACATACCTCCCTTGTTGCTCAATCTCACCCACGACCACCTCAACCTCTACAAATCTCTTCCACATCTTCATGGCTACATCTAACTTTGGTAAATCACCCTTATAGCCCCTCTTAATCAGCTATGATAGCCTTAACACCAATCCTAGTCTTTAACTTGGCCTCCAAGTCCAAACGAGCCTATAAAATGGGCTTCGCACCCCTCATATCAACTCATCCTGAATCTCCGTTGGAGTCTTAGGAGATGCCCAATCTTTTATGGATTCGATCTTGACGGGATCTACGTGAATGCCTTTACTATCAATCACGTGGCCAAGAAATTATACCTTAGGGATCCAAAATTCACATTTAGAGAATTTAGCGTACAACTCCTCCTTCTTAAAGCAATTCTAGAATTGCCTTAAATTCTCCGTCATGTTCCTTCTTTTTCTTTGAATAAATTAGTATGTCATCGATAAAGACAATTTCAAACTTATCCAAGTATGGTTTACACACTCGGTTCATGAGGTCATGAATACTGCAGGTGCATTTGTCAAACCAAATGGCATCACTTGGAACTCGCAATGACCATACTGAGTCCCAAATGCATCTCAGAATATCCACTTCTCGTACTCTAAGCTGAGATAACCCGAATCCAAGTCCTATCTTCGAATAAACACACTGGATCCTTGTAGTTAGATCAAACAAATCAATCATCCTTTGGGAGGGATAACGATTCTTCATCGTTAGCTTATTCAATTCCTGGTAGTCAATGCACAATCGGAATGATCCATCCTTATTCTTGACAAACAAGACCGGAGCTCTCCCCAAGTATGAGGAACTGTTCTTGATAAACCCTAGCCGGGAGTGGCGCACCCCCCCCCCCCCGCCCGCCCGCGTCAGAGATGAACTTAGTAGAGTTGTGTGTGTAATCCGTGCAGTCTGCTGTGGACTTGCATTTTCATTTCGGAAGGCAGTGGCTCACTACGGACTGACGTGGTCGTGGCAGTGCAGACTTGCCGACATCGGACCGGAGGACACTAGGGCGCCATATGACTCTCTCTGAATCTTCCCTCCAATACCTGGGATGTGGTGAGGGGGGGCATCAAATAATTTGGAATTCCACTTGTCGAGTCGGTGGAAGACCCGACAAATCTTCAGGAAATACTTCAGGAAAATCTCGAACAATTGGTACGTCCTCAAGTCGCTTCTCCCCCGACTTGTCTTCAGTCTCCTTTATAGTAACATGTGCCAAAAATACATTATGTCCTTTCAACAGATATTTATGAGTTTTGGTGCACGAAATAATGTTCAAACGAGTCCCGTTTCCCTGATTACTTCCGTCATCATGAACAATTAAGGTTTCATTTCCCTAGGGAATACAAACGATCTTCTCAGCACAATCAATGACAGCGTAGTACTTTGACAACCAATCCATACCGATTATGACGTCAAAGCTACCAAGTTCTATGGGCATTAAGTTGATGTTGAATGGATGGTCTAAGAAGTTTAATGTACAACCCCGGATGATAGTGTTTATCCCAATTATTTTCCCGTCGGCTAGTTCAACATCATAATAATGGTCTAATGTAGTTGGTGTGATATCAATTAGGGAACTAAATGTAGTAGATACAAAACTTCTATCAGCACCAGTATCAAATAAGATAGAAGCATAGCGGTCGTTTAGAAGGAACGTACCCGTAACGACGTTGGAGTCCAGGTTTGTTCCCGCATTGCCCACCACATAAACCTTGGCTGGTGCATTGCCATTCCCACGTTGATTACCACGGTTTCCATTCTTCAACTTCGGGCAGTCTTTCTTGAAATGCCCCTGGACACCACACTCATAGCAAGTGACAGCATTCTGAGTTGTCCCGAAGTTCCCACGATTGTTATTATTACCATTGGGACCAGAACTCCTACAGTCACGAGCCAGATGACCGATCTTCTTGCACTTATTACACCTGGGAGCACATGGACCTTTGTGGTGATAGTTGCATTTTGTACACAAGGGCAATGATCCCGTGTACTCCCTCTTTTCACCAGGCCCAGCAGTGTAAGCCCTCCCAGTGTTCTGTCTCTTGTTTTGTTGTTGGTGCCCCTGATTGTTTCCAGCATTAAACTCCAACTTCCTCTTCTGCTCAGCTTGCCTTTCAGTAATAGTGAGGACTTTTTGATCCATCTGATCATTGGCAAACTCAATTGCTTTCTCCATCGTCTTGGGTTGATATGACATTACATTTCCCCGAATCATATCAGGAAGTCCACCAACATATTTCTCAACTTCCTCCGATTCCTCGTGGAACATCCTTCCACACATCAGTGCAAGCTCTTGAAAACGCAGAGTGTAACTTGCGACATCAGTACCTTTTACTTTTAGGTTCCAGAGCTTAATTTCTAACTTCTTGATTTCACCCCTTGGGCAGTATTTGACTGTCATCATCTTCTTTAGTGCCTTCCAGTCCATAGCATAAGCAACATCTTGAGTGACAGTCTTCATGTGGGAGTTCCACCATGTTAGAGCATTTCCAAGGAAAGTGCATGTAGCAAACTTAACTTGGTTCTCCACAGCACAGTTGCTGATATGGAACACTGATTCCATCTTCTCGAACC
Organism: Tanacetum coccineum; assembly: GCA_026074375.1. Lineage (NCBI taxonomy): Eukaryota > Viridiplantae > Streptophyta > Magnoliopsida > Asterales > Asteraceae > Tanacetum > Tanacetum coccineum. The sequence goes on along the minus strand of BQNB010044813.1, from coordinate 20,018 downwards.
ATTGTGACAACACAACCACTCCTTCAGTACCCTTAAAAGTAAGGGGCTTGCAATTCAGAAAATCCTTGTACGTACACTCACGGGGAGTGCGTACAGTTCCTCTAATTCTAGTGTCAGAATTGTGGCTTCCGTCGCCATGACCATTAGTGCTATTTTGAAGAGTTTCATGGTTAGCAAGTGCCGCAGACACTCTTGCTTCGATTAGTTGCTCAACAGCAGCAGTTGTCATAGGGGTAGCAGCCGCAACAGCCCTTGCAGCAGCAGTAGCAGCAGCCCTTGCAGTAGCAGAGGATCTCCTTGGTGGCATATTGTTCTAAATCACAACAATATAAAACACGTGAGTTTTCATAAACATCACAACATGACATGGGTACAACATATATATAACAAGATCACATCACACAGTGATTATATAACATGACTGGGATCACAATACATAACAGAATTGAGATCGACATGACATAATACAACACATCATATATAACTGGGAAAACATACATGATTGTCTGATACAAGAAATGAAAAATACAAATCCTACTACCGTGCTAGCTGGGTATAAAACCCATAATACTTAGCCGGCTAACATAATGATAGCTATGCGATCATCTGCATGAGTCTGACCTCTAGTCTGAAGTGCCTGAATCTGTCCCAATGCCACTGACAACTGTCCCTGTAGCGATGAAACCTGTGCAATAAATGTCATCATCAGTGACTCCTGTGAGGCGATACGGTAATCCTGCATCTGGGTATGAGTCCTATATGCTTGCAGTTCATAGTGAACCGCCGAACTCAACCCAATGGAATGTGCCCAAGCCTCTCGGGAAACTAGGGCCTCCTGGTCCAACAGTCGTGCAGTCTCATAGTGAAACTGTCTATCCTCTGCCAATATGTCAACTCTTTGATATATCTGAGTCTGCCTGTCCTGAGTATCCTCGATCACAGCATAAATATCATGAGTGTCCTACTCCTGCACCGCAGTAAGCTCGGTCACTCTATCATTGACCCCCTCGAGGGTCGTCGGTGCTACCTCCTCTACAGTCTCTGTCGGGTCTACCCAAACATCCCTAATGCCATAACCGACCTCCTCGGCTCTCTGTCATCTGACCTCGGCATCCATAGTGTCGATAAACCCATAATCTGTTCTATGACCTCTTGTAGGTCTAGGGGAAGCCGTCAAACTCTCTCCCACCTCATACCTCGATGTGAGAGCAGTCAGACATAACCTCTTACAAGGTGGTAACTCGGCCTCAAAAGTGTCCTCCTTACGGTCGACTGGTGGTATGAATAGTGAGGCTGGTAATGGTGGTAGTGGAGATAACGGTAATGGTAATGATGTGGGTACATGTAGTGGTAAGTGTATGATATGGTTGGAGTAGTAGTGGTGGTGAGGAAATCTGAGGTAGTGGAGATGATAGTGGAGTAAGTGGAGATGGTGGTGGAATAGGCAAGGCAAGAAGTCTCTCGATCTCCGCCTCCGATGGCAATGGTATAGGTGTCTGAGGTCTGACGTACATCCTAGCCGTATGCCGTGTAGGTGATGGTACATGTGTAGGTGCAGCCTCATCAATCTCAAATGCCTCTGTATCCTCAGCTGAAGGAGCAGGGTCAATAACCGGTACAGCAGGAGAGTCGGCTGGAGCTAGGTGCTCCTCCTCCTCCTCGTCATCCTCCTCTTCCTTAAAGGGCTCCTCATCCTCATCACCTGTGTCATCATCATCATCATCATCATCAGAGGGCTCGTCATTATCATCCCCTCCATCAGCAGGATAATCAACATGATCCTCCTCCGGATCCTCCTCTGGATCGGAGTCCGCCACATAGCATGGTGATAGGGCTACGGGTGAGGCATCAACAGGTAGAGGATTGTCCTCCATACGCGCCTCATCATCGGATGGTACTAGGTACTCAGGGTACTCCAACTTAGGTACGTAAGGTACCTCAATAGTTGAAGGTAGGTGCTCAGGTCCTGGCACATAGTCCGAAGATGGCGGGGCTACCAACTGCATATGGAGTCCATTGTATCCGTATACGATGACTCGTGGAGACCCTCCGTCTGACAGCTCCTCGTTAGCTCCCCAAAATACCCTCCCTGGCTCAAAATCGGTGTAGACAGATGTGTAGGTAACCGCAGATGATGCAGAAGACATGACTGAATCTGTAACACTCAAACATAGTTTACATTAGTACATATATAAGACTCATAACAATATACTTAATATATTATAAACACGTATTATGAATCATGCAGCATCTAGTACATTCAACTAATGCAACAAGTAATGTATGAATGAATGTCCCTTGAAAATCCCTTTGTATGATGCAATGTTTGAAAACGGTTTATTATAGTCCAAGTAAAACGTGTTGACCTTGGGTCTCTATAACCTTGGCTCAGATACAATCTGTAACACCACCAAAATAGTCGCAAGCAGAATAATGAGTCCGAGAGCGTTACTTCATAGATCAATATCACAAGATATGAGAACGACCTCTAAAAGAGTCATTTAAAATATGATACATTGGATTTATTAAAATTGTTTAAAACAAAGTGCAACAGCTTAAATTGTTCAACATTTGATATCAAAGATTTTAGATCATAACAAAAATCTCAAGATATAATGACTCCAAATCTTTTATGCATGACTCCCCAAAGGAGTATCCCCAATGTATCCTTAGCACCTCGTGCCTCATTGACCTAAGAAAACATGCTTTAAAACGTCAACATAAAGTTGGTGAATTCATAGGTTTAGGTAAAATGTAATGTAGGACCGCAAGATTTTCTAAGTGTATGATAGTGCAACAGATGCAAACATCACAAAAATGTAATTACGTTTCCCTAAGCTCATGACACTGAAGCTCGACATGTATGAATTGCAATATAAATTGCCAACATTGCCCGTGATGATGTTCTAACCCGCAACATCCTAAATCCGACATGGTATACATCCGTTGGTTCACTCCGTGACACCAGTGAGAGCTACTCACCCGGATGGGGATGTCAATCCCAAATAGATCTATTTATAACATTCACGCTCACACAAAGTAATTGACAGTTCATGATAATGGGCACAGTGGGTTATCGCTACTTAGGCAAACACGTAATCATGATAAAATATACACTTGCGTCCAATTTGTAAAACAATGCATGTTTCTCACCCCAAAAGTTGTAAATCATTGATATAGTAAAACATGGGGCTATGAACTCACCTTAGTAAGTAGTCCTCCGTGAATGGTAATATACCCAAGTATGGCAAATGAATCACACCGTCAAATACCTAAGTAAATACGGCCAGTCTTAGTCTACAAGTTTAGGCTAACGACTTCATGTATAAACTACAATAATTTGCTACTTTAATAATACTGTTAATTCACTTTGGTGGTTGTACACGCTTTATGTATCTTTTTCCCTCGTTTTGCCGTGGGAAGATGTACGACTATATACTTTTAAGTTTACAAGGTGTTTAAGTATTTATAATAAATACACCTATTTACCATTCGCGTGACTTTAGTTATATAGGTATCCGTATATATCCACGAACTATCGATACCATAATGTTTATTTAAGGGGTTACTTAATTATATAAAATACCCTTAGGTTTTCATTATTGGCAAAAACAGTCCTTATAGTTTAAAATATAATATTTACCGTTTACACCCCTGAGTTTCCATATTGATACGTTTAGTCCCTCTATTTTACAAAAATTACATTTTAGGTTCTTATGAGTTCCAAACAGTCCCTTAAGTTCAGGAATGTCAAAAACAGTATTATTAATACACTAGCAGTATTAACAATATGCTAGCAGTACTAACTCTGCTAGTAGTACTAACTTCTGCTAGCAGTACTAACTCTGCTAGCATACGAACTCTGCTAGCATCTAAACTCTGCAAGCACCTAACTTCTGCTAGCAGTACTAACTTCTTAAGCCTGAGAGTATTAACTTCTAACTTAGCTCCTCGTATCATACAACCCATTAGTGAGTTACAAATTCGTTAGAGTTTGTTTGAGCTCGTGTTGGACACAAGACTCGGTTATGGTCTTGCTAACTTATTTTGATATATCCCAAACAACCCTAGTTCGCATATACTATAGTGTACACATCCTTTATTGAGTAAGACAAGTGGTTAAGTATTATGATACGTGACATGAAAGTGTTTAGGTTGGTTGCTCGTGAATGTACTTACCAGGACTTCATGAAGTGTCAACCAACAAGTTTTAAAGGAACCGAAGGAGTGGTTGGTCTGATAAGGTGGAGTGAGAAGATGGAGACTGTGTTTCACATCAGCAACTGTCCGGAGAAATATCAAGTGAAGTATGCAACTTGTACCTTACTCGACAGTGCACTAACCTGGTGGAACTCTCACAAGAGAACCATCGGAACTGATGCTGCATACGCTTTGTCATGGAGAGAGCTGATGAAACTGATGACTGAAGTGTATTGCCCGAGAAATGAGATCCAAAAGATGGAAACCGAGTTGTGGAATCTGTCGGTGAAAAACAATGACATCGCTAGTTACACTCAGAGGTTCCAGGAACTCACCATGATGTGCACCAAAATGGTTCCCGAGGAGGAAGATCGGGTGGAGAAATTCATTGGAGGTCTTCCTGATAACATCCAAGGAAATGTGATTGCTGCAGAACCTACAAGACTACAAGATGCTGTTCGAATTGCCAACAACTTGATGGATCAAAAGTTGAAGGGTTATGCTGTGAGAAATGCAGAGAACAAGAGAAGATTGGACAACAACTATGGAAACAACCGTGGGCAACAACCACCCCACAAACGACAGAATACTGGGGGACAGAATGTTGCTAGAGCCTATGTGGCTGGTAACAATGAGGAGAAGAAATACGAAGGTAACTTTCCACTCTGCAACAAGTGTAAGCTTCATCATTTAGGCCCTTGCACTGTAAGATGTGTGAAGTGCAACAAGGTTGGACATTTGGCCAGAAATTGCAGGGTTACAAATCCCACTACCCCCACCCAGAGAGGCCAAATAATGAATCAGAAGGTTGTGACTTGTTTTGAGTGTGGAGCACAAGGGCAAGGACATTACCGGAAGGATTTTCCAAGTCACGAACCATAAATCGTGGAAAATAAACAAGAGTACCTAATGAAGACGCAAAGCATATGTCCTAGGAGGAGGTGACGCTTAATCGTGTTCCAACATATCTGTGGTACGTTTTTCTAACGATCATCATGCTTATATGTTATTTGATTCGGGTGCTGATAGAAGTTTCGTATCAAATCATTTTAGTGCAATTGCTAGAATCATTTCCCTTGCTTAGGACACTGTTAGTTACGCTGTCGTAGCTAGTGACGGACAGACAACTTTAGAAACAACACTGTGTTAGAGGTAGTTAAAATTAGGTATTGTTAGAACATCCATTTAAATATCAATGTTTGCCCATAGTTTAGGTTAGTTTCGATGTTATCATCGACATGGCGATTGGTTAGACAAAGAATCTTGCAGAGTGATTGTTTGTAGACAAGAAGAAGTGCGTATTCTTACGAAAAATGAAATTCTGATGTTCTAGGAGACAAAAGTGACAAGGAGATAGAAATCAGCGTTTGAGATTATATCTTGTGTAAAGGCTAGAAGGATATGGAGAAGGTTTTGTCAAAATTATTTCTTGGCGGCAAGGTTAACGGTGAAGGAAACAAAACGAGTAGAAGAGAAGTGACCAGGACAGACGTGCCAACTGTACAGGACTTTCCAGAAGTATTTCCTTGAAGACTTACCTGGATTACCACGCCACGGAAAAGTTGAATTCAAAATTGATTAGCAGGTGCTTGCACCTGTAGTCGAGCCCGTATAGATTAGCCACCATCAGAATGGAGAAGAATTTTACCACTACAAGAACTTTTGACAAAGGCTTTATAAAGACCAGTTCCTCACCTGGGGAGCTTGGTTTTGTTTGTCAAAAGGAAAGAAGGTCTTAGGATGGTATCGACTTCGTGAAACTGACAGCTTACTGTAAACGAATCGTTACCTCTTTGCCCGAGATTCGATGACTTGGTTTGATAGTTTGCAAGGATCAAGTGTGTACTCGATGATCGACTTGAGGTTGGTTATCACCAACTCGCAGTTCGTGATGAAGGGAATATTCCAAAGACAGCATTTGGGACCACTATGGCCACTATGAGTTCAAAGTGATGCCTTTTGGGTTGTAACACTAGGTGACGTAAGTATTCATCGGAATTTGATGAACGGGTTTGCAGACCTTACATAGATAATTGTGATGTTTGTTCATCGATGATATTTAATATACTCGAAGTCCAAGGAAGAATATGATGCACCCTTAGACAATTTTTTGGAGTTGCTCAGAAGGAATAAATGTACGCAAGTTTCGTAGTACGACTTTTGGTGTTAGAAGGTACAATTTCTTGGGACAACATGATTGATAGTGAGGCATTCACGTTGATCTTGCAAAGATTGAGTCAATCAAGGATTGGGAATCACCCAGGACTCTACAGAAAATTCGCACAATTCTCTAGGTCTTGCGGTTACTACCGATGATTTATCGAAGGTTTTCTCTCAAGATTGCACAAAAACTATGACGAAAGCTGACTAGAAAAGTCGTAAAGTTCAATTGGGGTAAAAAGGAAGGAAATGCTTTCCAGACATTGAAGCAAACAGTTATGTAAGTGATCGTTTTTGGCATTGCCAAGGAAGTGAAAACTTATAGTATTATTGTTGATGCTTCTCACAAGGGATTAGGCGCAATGTTGATGCAGAAGGAAAAAGTCATAGCTTATGCAATCCGCCATACTCAAATCATAAGAAGATCTACTCGACACAATTGATTTGAAATGGAGAGCTGTGGTGTTGCGCTTCAAGATGTGGAACATTACCTTTATGGCACGAAGTCGTGTGTCCATGATCATAGAGTTTGAACATATTCTAGATCAGAAAGAGGTTGAACAAGAGGACAATGGTAGATGGTTTTAGAGCTGTTAAGTCGACTTACGACTGTGAGTTGCGTTATCACTGGGATAAGTGTGAATGTGTTGGCTGGTGCGTTTGGCCGAAAGAGTAGACCTAAGCACTGGGGAGTTCAAGCCTTGGTTATGACAGGTTTAAACCTCCTGTGCATATCTTGATGCTAGGTTGAGCAGAGAAAGAAGAGAATGTAATGGTAACAGAATATTTGTGTAGCATGATTAAGAATCTGGAGCCACGTGCAGACGGAACATTGTGTTTGAATAATAAAAGGTGGATACCCTGTTTTGGTGACTTGAGAGCTTTGATTATGACGAGTCGCATAAGTCAAAAGTATTGATTACCATGGATCAGACAAGATTGTACCAAGATTTGTAGGAAGCTATGCTGGTGGCCCATTATGAAGCGCAGGAAAGAGAAATTGCACGTATGCAGTATATGCATGGACTTGTGCAAAGGTTTTAAGATAATCCAAAAATCTATTTCCGGTTTTGTTGGTTCAACCCATAATCCCAGTATGGAACTGGTGAGAACTTTCTATGGATTTCGTTACTAAGTTACTAAGACGACGTTGTTCAAGATATCAACTTGGGTAATTATAGGGGGACCGACTTCAAAGTCTGCCCATTTCTTACTGTGAAGGAAAACGTCATAATGAGAAGTTGACGAGACAATACTTGAAGGAAGTAGTCTCCGAGACATGGAGTGCCAAAGTTTGATTATTTCTGATCGAGACAGTAAGTTTACGTCTCATTTCTGGAAATCGTTGAACGAAGCCCTAGGTACTCATCTGGATATGAGTACGTCTTACCATCCACAAATAGATGGTCAAAAGTTTGCGTGGACCATCCAAAGTTAGAAGACATGTTACTGAGCGACGTTGTGATGGACTTCGAAAAGGGATGGGACACAATCTACCATGATAGGTTCTCAACAACAACAACTATTATAGAGTATTAAAGCTGCACTTCTTGAGGCGTTTGTAGGTGGCAAGTGTCGATCACTATTGTTGGGGGAGGTGGGAGACACTCAAGCTTACTGGCCAGAAATTTATTGTGAAAAACGAGAGATATCCAATCTAAGATCGTCGACAAGTTCACTTGTTGATCCGACAATGGAGCTACATGATAAGAGCGTAAGCATTAGAGTTTCAAGTTGGGGATAAGGTTAAGTGAAAGTATATCTTGGAAAGGAGTGATAGTTTTAGAAAACGGGGAAAGTTGAACCCTGTTATATTTGACTTTTAAGATGGCGAGCGCGATAGACCAAATGCAGAAAAAGTTACCCTCATCTTTCGCTAACTGAATCGCGTCTCAAGCTACGTCCTGAGCTTTAAGGACAAAGCTCTTTTAAGGGAAAGGTGTCACACCCTAAGTTAGGTCAACATTTTAATACCTTTCGATTATTATTTTTGACTTTTTCTAATGTTACGTTTGAATCTGTCAGTTTAGGGAAGTTAAACGCGGTAAATCTGAAAAAAGTCAATCGGGCGCGTCCCTGAATCGCGTTTTTAATATATTTAGCACTTTTATGATATATTTTAACTTTTCTAAGTGTTTATGTGATTTTTATCACTTCGTCATTAATTTTAAGGTTTTATCTCTTAAATTGCGTTTTTCGCGTTTTTGACCAAACGGAACCCCAAAAACCCGAAAACTTTTTGTGTAAACTTTAGTTATCGTCTATCTCATTTTATTAAGTGAAAAATTTCATTCATATCCCTCCCCCTTAATATTAGAGCCTAAAGCAAGACAAAAAACATGGCATTTGCTTGAAAATAAGTTTTCAAGCATTTATTTTTGAATAATACATGATGTGCATGAAAGTGCATATGAGGGGTCACTCTAGTGTAACCTCCCCATATAACTTTATGATGTGATAACTTACACAACTTTTCATCTTGGACTAGTAAATCTGAACAGATAAGATACATGAACCTTGATCTAAAAACTTGAACTCATTTGGTCCTTTGTGGCTTGTCCTAGCCGAACCAACTAATACAACACACACTCTTGGTGTGTGTTGGTACAATGGGGGACATACTTACCTAAAACCCTAATGTCTCTTCCATATTAAACCCACTATAACAAAGGTTAGGTCATTTCATTACACATAAGCCTCACAAAATTTTTTCCTCTCTTTCTTTCTTCTTTGGGTCACGACAACAAGCACACACACAAACACATCCATAACTTTTGATTTTCTTCAAGATTAAACTTTCTATTTCATTTCCAAAAGGGTTCTAGGTATTCTAGTATTGTTGGTTTGATTTTCTAGCTGTTTCTCAAGATAATAAAATTTGGGTTTTCTAATTTATAACGTGGGTTTTATAGATTATCATTTTTGGGAATACAATCTTGGATTCTCTTATTGTTTCTTCAATTCTTGTAAGTATTTCTTGGTCACCTCTTGTTTCATTTCTTTGATTCTTATTAGTATTGTTCAAGTTTAAGAGTCCATGTGTTTGTGTTATACTCTTTCTAAAAAGAAATGACAAAAATATCGTTGGACAACTTTTATTAAAAATGAAGAATTATGTTTGTTGTTTTTGAGTTATAGTGAGATGAGGTTGAAAGATCATTGTGTTGCAACTAATAGAAATGAGGGTTAGTGTTAGAATTTATGTGTGGTTTGTTGTAGATTTGTTGTGAACGGTAGATTATGTTAGACTTAGGCCCTATTGTGAAGTTTCGGGTGGATTTTGGACAAAAAGTGCTTGTTGTCCTGAATTTGTTTTGAGGTTTCGAGCAACCTAAAAATGTTTTCATTAGGCATAAAAGTAGTTTTTGAAGAGCTTGTTTTAAATAGATAGTTTTGTACATTATAGAAACTTTAAAAATCGGACTTAAATCGGCTAAAGTTATAGCCTAAATGAAACTTAAAACATTTTCCGGCAAAACCAAAGATATAGTGTTGTGATGTGATAGTAAAGGGGCTTTCGGCCCACTTTCGGATATTTTTGGACTTTCTCAAACTCTTAGCGAAACATATAGTAACACATAATATAGAATTCAGCATCATTTTGAAGACGTCATTAACATATTTTTAGGAAAAACGATAAAAGTTATAATAATAGTAAGGTTTGGTAAAACTTAGCGAGATCGGGACTCTGGAGTTAAGCGATTATGGTTAGTTAGCGCATTTTGAAACTATGGAACTTAACAACTATAGGGGATTGTAATGTAAGGTCTTGAAACTAAAAACTCTCTATAATAGAAACTTTCTAAAAGTAGTTTTTTTTGATAAAACACCAAGATTTACGGAAAAACTTTTGTAATTTTTTTTTAGTTCATACTTTATTAAACAAACTAAAGCACAAACACACATGGATGTCTTTTCTCTTGAAAGCATATCGTACAAGTTTCGGTTATCTTTCGTTTTCCTAAGACGCGTCGTTTATTTAGGTCGCGTGTAGGATCCTTCGGCTTTATTACTTCTCCGTTGATTATTCGATTCACCACTTGCTTAAGGTGAGTTCATAGCCCCACGTTTTTACCGATTTACAAATGTTTTATACTTTGGGGTGAGAAACATTGTTTGCTTTTAAAATTGGACACAAGGTCTTAACGTGAAGTTTAAATGTTTTATGTGTTGCTTAGTTTGTTACAAACCATATTGCCGAACTATCATGAAACAGTTTGTCACCTATGTCAATTCGGATTGGTTAAGTAAGCGCGAAATAATAAAATACTAGGATTACTTGGGACTAATTACCCCTATCTGGTTTGGTTCTAAATTAGCTGCGAACAAATAGATATATGTCATGTCGATTGTACGTTGTGGTGGTCTTTGGTTTGGGACACCAGCTAGGGCAGGAATACTTTGTGGCATGATACGATATGCCTAGTTTTTATTAGCATCGGTGTCATGAGCTTAGCTTAATAGTAAATACTTTTTATGTAATGATATATCTGTTATAGTAGTCGCATACGTTTTCAAATCTTGTGGTCCACTCTTGTACTAACTTAAACCTATGAATTCACCTACATTATGTTGACGTTTTTTTAAAATCATGTTTTCTCCTGGTATGTTAGCTTGGCTTGATTCTGATGCTAAATGGAGTCTATGTGCTATGTGACTTTTCCCGATTTCAAGACTTATCTATTTATATACTCGTTGTCATTGTCAAACTTTGTTATGCTTCCGTAACATTTAACTTTCATATGATCGGTTGTAAAACTTAAATTAATTTTCTGTATGCAAAGAGTACACTTTTTCAAACGTCCATGATTAGTGGTCGTTCTTTATTGCTTTGTGTTCGGATGATTATGGCGTCACGCCCTCGAACACGTATTCCGTCCAGGCCCGTTTGGTGGTGTGAACATCTTCTGTTTTTGGCGCCGCCACTGGTATAGTTAGGTTTTGATCGTTGACTCGGTTGACTTATTTTTGATGTAATGTCAAATTTGTGTCACCGAAAATGATTTCGATCAAACAGGCTTTTGATAAGAAATAACTGAATAATCTGCTCACATTGAAAATGCATTGTTCACTTCTCATCTTATGTCTCCTTTTCATTTTCGATATACATTTCTGAATATGACTAAAGCATCCGAGTTTGACCAGTCAATTACAACCACAAATCTGTTCTCTTCCTTATTTCATTCTCGATCGTGACCAAAAACATTTTCGGTAACAAGGTCAGAAACTTAGAATAAGCAGTTATATTATCGAGTTTGACCATAACTTCTGAGTTTGACCGTTGACCAATTCCGAATTTGTGAAATCAGCAGTTTTTAGCACATTTAATAATCGAATCTGATCGAGTTTGAACAAATCTTACGATAAAACCGTGAGCAGCCAAACTCGATCTCATCACACATATTGAAAAACACAAATAACCTGCTAAAATGTGTAATAAGCTGCTAAAACGAATAAGCTGTAGACTAATGTTTAAACAAACAGAAGCTGGACCGAAATTAGCTCTAATAAGCTGCTGAATTGAATTTGACTGAATCTGGACTGAATAAGCAAAAATAAGCAGAAATAAGCCTAATTAAGCTGAACCAAATAAGCAGAAAAACATCATGAATCGCTCCTGCAGCTCTGATACCACTTGTGAGGTTTCATGATTCTCGATCTCGGGAGGTCAGGGAAGCTCAAAATAAGAATAAGCCATAATGATGAGGAGAGAGCTTTTTCTAATTTTCAAGTTTTATTAAAAGGAAAAATGAAAGGGAAATTACAAATGTGAGCTTCACCCTCTAATGTTGATTAGAGGGGAGTATTTATAGGTAAAACACAAGGACACTTTGGACTAATTACACTTTTAGTCCTTGTGTTTTAACTTAAATATAACCTAAAGTAATTTCATATAGACACCATATTTTTAATCCTAACAATACTAGGATTTTACAAAGAATGCCTAGAGCTTGGACCCGAATACCTAACCGGAATGGATGATGAAGGAGAAGTCACGTAAGGACGTGTGACTTCGAGTCTAGCTACAAAACTCGTTAATAAAGAAAAGCACTTCTTGGGAGGCAACCCAATTTACTTTTCTCGCAATTAGGAGTGTCATGTGTGTTTTATTCTTTACCATTTGTTTTATTATGTTTGAATTATCTTGTAATCATGCTTTGTATTGTCTTTAACCTTGTCTTAATTTCAATCAAAGGTAGTTTGCAAACAATAAGTGTAGGGGAATTTATCTGGCTTTTGAGCCAAATTCAAACATGTTAAATGAATTGTTTAGATTAATTCGCCTCTTTGAGTCATATGATTGAATTGTTAAATCTCAGGTTTTATGCAGCAATTTTTACATGAATTAACTTATGGAATCAAGTGTAGGAAATTTTTCATCAAAAACAAAAATTTCTTTTTCACAGAATGTGGAGACGGCGTCACTATTAACACGCGATGCCGTCACCACGACACCTGTGACGGGGTCACATAAACCCTGACGGCGTCAAACGCCCAGGTTCAGAAAACTTAAAGTTTTTAATTATTTTTGAAAATAAATCTTGCACAACATTTAATATATGTATTCTTCTGTTATAAACCTGCAAAAACCTAATGAGTTTAACAATTCTCTCATCCTATCTATCGAGTCGAACCCTAAATTCATATTGTATATTGGTAAATCGCACATTTTATGCTTGGTATAGTTGTCTTTGTCGTTGATTACAGGTTATATTTGATGAGAAGAAGCTTGGAAGTTCATAGGAAGTTTCATTAGATGATTCCCGGAGGACGATTTAACCAGTTATCGCATGTTTTTTCTCCATTATTGAGTAAACCAGGGGAGTACTAGTTTCTTTTCCTTGTTTTCTTAACCCTTTATTCGTTTTAACGGGTACTTCTAGAGAACATTGGGGACAATGTTCAACTTAAGTGTAAGGGGAAAATAAGCCTTAGAAACTATTCTTTCATTTGTTATTTGCTTTGTCCTTAAAATAATGGATAATATATCGAAACATAGCATAAGAGGTAAGTTTTACCTAAATTTAAATTTTTTTACGACACATACCGACGAAAACCAAGTATTAATTGCGTCTCATGGATAAGAATTTATATGACTAGCACAATAACCCTCAGAATTCCACCCTAAAAATATGAGGTTCACCCTTATATCTTTAGGAATTCGAGTACCCATCATTGGTAACCCAAGATGATTTTATCTTTACACGGTTCGAGTTAAGGTTGATCTGCAGGCGTGCATATCTATTCTGTCGTTACGGCCATGTATGCATTGCCTTGTTGCCTTTTCTGGAATGTATGGTGTTAGTAAAATTCATATGAGTGTACCAGTAGCATATTAAATTCTAGAACTTGTTTTTGTGATGCATCCCGAGACTGCATAGTAAGTATTAGGATTTTCTTGATAAGAGGCATTAGGATTAATCCATGTTTTAAACCTGTAATTGTTATAATGTAATCGTTACACCCAAAAAGCCTTAGCCTACCTTGTATGTACTCACTTTTAGTACATTATTATGTTTAACCCAAGTTAATTATTGAGTACATGGTTGCTAAGTCCTTATCCTTGTAAATATTGTTTTGGGATGATTGGGATTCATGGTAGTATTTATTTCGCGAAAGAATAGGGAAGAAAAGTTAAGTCAATACCCCAATATGTTTGTCAAATGATCTCCATGTTATTTTGATCCACCTCAAATCGGTTTATTAGTTAGATTGTAAATATCAAGCATGTAAAAGCTCAAGTGTAAGGGTATGTATTATAAACCCCATGTGATGTATTATGTTATTAAAAAAATGAGAATAGAAAAAGAAAGAGATTGATGTAGAGTTGTGTAGAGTTTGTATATCTTCGTCCGAGTCTTGGCTTAGCAACTAAACCAGCGTATATTCATGTAAATAATTAGCCAACCCTTCCACCCCAAATTCACCCAAAGTCACCACCCAAATGTATCCTATCTGTTTTCATTTCCATTATATGTAATCTTACACCTATACCCCACAACCCTTTATAAAGACCTCTTAGATAGTAATAAATAATACTTGTGCCCAGCGGTGGAGGTTTGATCCTTTACCAAGCCTATGGTAATTTATATGCTATGACAGGTAATGAGTGTTGATTTTCCGTTTCCCCCTTATGTTATAATTCATTATACACCCGAGTGAAAGAGAGAATCCCCAAACACTTATGTGATAGAAGGTTGTGTTGTAGAATATGTTTAAAGAGTAGGTAAAATGACCCCTCATATTGTTATTGTCTAGGTAGAAAAGCCCATTTGCTTGAGGACAAGCAAATCCCAAGTGTAGGGGTATTTGATGAGGTGTCATTTTATACACTTTTTCGAGGTCGTTTAACCCCCAAAATCATGCATTTATGCCCAAAATAGGTACTTAATCATTCCTTTTTAGGTATTTCGCATTTGGAAGACATTTGGAAGAATTACACGTGACTTGGGCTCATTTGGAGAAGAAACAGACAAGACTACGGATCTACACCAACATCTATCAAGAATGTCTCTATAGTGGCTGGAGACGGCGTCACAAATACAACGTGACGCCGTCACCACGAAGATCAAGACGGCGTCACCATATCTCACGACGGCGTCACAGTACACGACCCAACCCAATATCTAGAATATTCTATTCATGATGGCGTCACGATTAAAACGCGACGCCGTCACAGCGTTTTTCCTATATATACAAACCCGAATTTAGGGTTTTGAGTGTGTAACTTTAGAATAAAAAGAGGGTACGAACCCTAGTTTGTTTAGCAGCTGTTAGGGACGATTTTAGGGCCTAAAAACCCTATTGTACTTCCTCCAACTCATGTTTTAATCAAGTAAGGTTTACTTAATCATTCAATATGTCTATGTGTTGTTTGATCTATCTATGCTCTTGCTTTACCTTTAACATGCTTGGCTAAACCTCCTATTGTGTTTATTTATGATTGTATGAAACCTAGAATGTAGATCTTAGTGGTGTTGCTTCTTGTGATGGATGTGCATGTTAGGTCTTAGAAAACCAGCTTTTGTCTGTATCGCTGTTGATATGTCTAGGGAAACGTGATTGTGTAGAAAGGATACCATCGGGTAACAGTCTTCATACTACCTTGCCCCCTAATATGGTAAATCTACTTTTAATATATTTCACATGCACTTAGTGTACTCCTAGGGGCCGTGTAACAGTCTTCATACTACCTTACGCGTGCGTTGCTCTAGCGGCATACTAAGTAGACGGCGGGTTCGTGTAATTCGTTCATGACTTAGGAAATAGTTACACAGATCATCACAAGGGTGACAAGGCAACAACACTAGGAGAAGCAATCTAGGGAGTAATACATGATTAAATAAACATAATCTTTTATCTTATTGTTATCACCAAATTAGTTTAGATTTGTATTTAGTTAATAGCTAAAACCAAACCTCCTCTCAAATATTTGATTTACTCGCTTTCCATAAAATACAAAAATACAAAAATAATCTTCCTTTAACCCTTAGAATTCTATTAGACCGTGATCAAGCCTTCCTAACCTATTCCTCGAGTGAACAATAACAACCCCCCGAGTCTTGCCTATACTACTAATACAACGATTAGGTGCTCTGCCTAGGGAGTTGTAAAACTTCTTGTTGAAGTCTAACGACGACCGCATAAAAACAACCTACAAATTAATATTGTTAAGTTTTTGTTAATTTAACAAAAGTATGAAAGCATTGAAATTTGCATACAACATTAGCTTCAAGCTACCTTTGACTATACTCTTTGACATCAATGAATGCCTCATCCATAATTGGGACGATACCATCGAAAAGGAAAAGTTTTGTTGTATGATATCCATTTTAAACACACATCTTGCCTATCCAAACAAAATTGTTATATGATGCAATAAGCAAACTATTATGTTACATAAAAAACACAATTAAAAAGTAATCACAGTGGATTGGGTTTAGATGATACCATCCTACATCTTCATCATTGCCAGTTGAAGAACCATAATGATTTTTTCATGATCCGAGCACGTACTCAAAAAATCACTAAACTATTGTGCGAAAGCGGACCATAAAGTGCATTTTAGTTCGTGGCCATTACAAAAGCAACACAGAAATTAAATACCATAATGTATACAATTGAATTTGGTTATTATAAAAAAAGCAATATGTACAGTACGTACTCAGCATCCACCAAAGTGAGTGGTTTTTTTCTCCCGCTTTTCCGTTTTTGTCATAGTTGTCAAGATCTTCACAAGCCACCACATGACCAATCACATCTGTATATTCAATGTTTAGAAAAGCTATTTTAGAAAGAGTATGAAATATAATTAGCAATATAAAAATGGGTATGGTTTATTTAAAGTTTTAGTGTTGCAGCAATACATACCAAACTGACCATCTTTTTCTTGATGCAGTTGAGTTATAGTATTGTAACTTCTAAACGAAGAAACAAAAAAAGTATTATTCATGCTTGGATGATGGAAATTGGATAAGATAACGATAGATGATAGCACTTGAGTGAGTAACAAAACTAATTCGGACTCATTCTTCGAACCATATCTAAAATCATGTGGAAAGAGCCGACACTGAAAATGAAGAATGAACAAAGTCAACAAAGCGCAAATATAGCAATACAACCAGTTCATCGATGAGCAACCTAACAAAATGAAGGTGCAAAGCAGAAAAGTTGAGGCTATTCAGTACTCACTTGGACCCAACGAAGAATATATTTCTATTAGAATTTATGTATACAATGTTTGGGAAAGAAACAAAGATAATTTACCAATAATATACCAAGATATTTTTCAGAAAAAGGACGAAGGGTGGAAGGTGTGCATGAGATGGAATGAAGAGAAGCTAAAGACAAGTCTAACTTAAAGACTTCACTATAAACAAAAGTGCTTCCCGGGAGACAACCCGGATTGTTATTTAATTTTATCAAGTCTGTCTTCCCAGACATCAATACGGCATATCTGCTCCATACCATATGGCGTATTGATTGTCTGGACGTTATCAGTCTTTATTTTTATTGCACTTTAAAAAACATTATTATCAGATTTGGAATATGGCGTATTTACTAACCTGATACGCCGTATCCACCAGACTGACTCGTAATTATTTTGTTTAAATTAACTGTAGGTACCAAGATAGGAATGCATATGTTTTTCTTATATTCTATACAAGACCTCGTGAAAGAAATATCGACGAAGTTGGTGGAATGCATATTTTTTGGAATTCTATGTGTGTGCTGTTTGTGCTAGGATTTAGACGCTTTTTCAGCACACAATCTTGCTCATAAACGCAACTTGGAGAATCTACCGAGCAAATATCAAGGGAGTTTCTCATTCTAATTCTTTTTAAATTCCCGTATTTAATGTTTTATATTTACAACGAGGACGTTGTATAATTTAAGTAGAGGGATGGAATTATAATGTTTACTTGTCCTATTTTTCACACTAAAATGCTTAAACTATGCTCAAATTAAAAAAAATTTCAAGCATACTTTTGTGAAATTACATGTTACATAACCCGCACACAATAATCCTTGTTAGATATTGTGAGGATTTAGCCTTTCCGTTTCCAAATGTTTACCCAAATTCCACAAAATATGAGTGTACCGGTGATGTTGTAGACTTTAGAACTTGGCTTGGTATATCTATTCGAGACCACAATAATGAGTATTATAGATTTAATTGGAGTAACTTGTTTACATTGGTAAATTTTTTAGGATTACACCCAAATCGCCTTTACATGTTGCTTATTAACTAACTACACCTGTTAGTTAACCTACAGTTTAAACCCTTTTCCACTCTCATCTTTAGAGTGAAGATCCACTAGAACAACTCGTAGAGCCAATCCTTTAGGAATTACACCAACTATTTATTTCGTTACACCCTTACACCTTAACCTACCCTGTTAGATTAAGTTTAATTTACAGTTGCTAGTTGCTTAAAGTGTAAAGTTTGTATTTCCCAAGTCTTGTGTCATTTTCTATCTTTGGTGTGGTTGGAAATTTGCACATTGCAAATGGGAATGTATATTAGTAGTCAAAACTCATGTGATTTTACTACCATCACAATTAATGGTGAATCCGAAGAACGAAGAACTAACGAAGGAATTATCCGGAATTATTATGATCGTGAAGATGGTGAAACTACACCAAGATTTGAAGTTTAGTTAGCAAAAAAAATCGAAAAAATGAGAAAAATACAAAAAGAGAAAGAATGTTTGAAGATAATCATTTCGCAACTACCGAAAGAATTACACGAATGATCGATTATTTGTTGATACGTCTTAAAAATCCACGATGTAGAGTATTGTACAAAGTGGAAGATATCGCCACTTTCCTTGTAGAGTATGTAAAGTTTTGTAGTGATTTGACGGTATTACCGTTACGAATGCCAACTTAGTTGTTTTTTATCTATGATCAAGACTTTGTAAATAGTTGTGTCTTAATCATGGAACGTCAGGAGGGGGGGGGTAGGGGGGAAGCGGGGTGGAGGGGGGGGGGGAAAAAAAGTGTCTAGAAAACATGTATCTTAACACTTAAATATTTGTTTCTTGATTTTTATTAACAACAATTTACTTCCCTCTCAACCTGATGATTTAGCCGGTGGTTTTACCGAACGAGACTTTTCGGAAGCGTGGCAAGTCTAATTCTGTCGATTACGGCCATGAATGCATGTCTTAGCTGCCTTGTTAGTTTACGACTTTAGTGAAAGTTAGAAGGATACAACCCTAAATCATTCTTCTCCTAACCGTTGGTTTAAAATTCGAATAAGGAGTGATGAAACACACAGTCTATTCCGTTATTACGCCATGTTATGTTTGCTACAGCTGCCTTGTATGGTTGAGACTTCTGGTCGAAAGATTTTAGAATGATCAACCGTGAAGCCTTTCCATACAAAAACCATATTTACCTTTATAAACTGTGTACTCTTGCTTTAGTGGTGGAGATGTGTATCCTTGCCAAGCTTATGATAGAATACTCGTCATGACCGAGCAATTGATCGAATTAGTTACATGTTACCACATAGATTAGTTGAGTGATTTGAGTGTTTTCATCTTCCTATTTCGTGAGGTGTTTGGTTGTGTACTTGTAACGAAAAATATCCTTAGGGATACATTTTTATAAATTTATAAAGGCTACTTGAAGACAAGAGGACAAGTAGGATTCAAGTGGGGGGATATTTGATGACATCAAATAACGTCTATTTTATAGCGTCATTTATCCCATGTTATTAACCCATTTTGTATAGTTATTGCAAAGAATTGTTACTTAATCATTTATATTTGAGAATTGCAGTAATTATAAAGTAATTGGTGAAAGATAGCA
This sequence comes from Tanacetum coccineum, assembly GCA_026074375.1. NCBI lineage: Eukaryota > Viridiplantae > Streptophyta > Magnoliopsida > Asterales > Asteraceae > Tanacetum > Tanacetum coccineum. Next base: position 338 of record BQNB010044813.1, on the reverse strand, counting down.
AAAGGCGCGCATTCTGGAGCTTAAATGAAGAAATTTTGAAGATTACGATTCTGAAGACCAATACGTCGTATCCATCAAGGAAGATACGACGTATCCATGCCTGCACTCACCAAAGACCACAGAGGAATAAAGTTCAATACGCAGTATCCAGAGAGACTCAATACGCCGTATTCAAGATATAGTATGTAAATATTCTAGAAGATATCAAGCGTGATCCCTATTCCAAGAAATCCCTAATACGTCGTATCCAATCGTTGGATACGCCGTATCGAACCGACTTCCAGACCTTATAAATAGAAAACTCAAACACGAGTTTTAAGTGTGCTAAATCATATTCT